>JAJDFE020000163.1:0-59881 GCA_021527465.2 Geoglossum glabrum
CCTTGAAACCGGCAGACTCAAGACTGTTTATGCTGCTGCTCGCTTCCATAAGGTACCACGTAGTACTTTGATCTATCATCAAAATGGTGGTCAATCTCGTCACCACACTCATGCAACACAACAAGCATGTTCCCCTGAGGAAGAGCAGGCATTAGTAAACTGGGTTCAATAATAGTCAGGCCAGGGATTCCCTATACCTCATTCTATGGTTCAAGTGATGGCAAATCACCTAATTTTAAGCCGCATAAGCGATTCTCGACGAAATACAGTTTCAACCTTCCCTACAAGTCACAACTGGCCAACAAGATCCATCAAACGACATCCTTATCTAGAAGCAGTCATTGCAGATACTATGGATCAAACTTGACATCTTGCTTGCACTAAAGAAACCTTCAACAAATAGTTTTCTAGATTTCATGATTACTACACCAAATACAAACCAGACTTCGAGGATATTTACAACATCGATGAAACAGGATTTGGAATGGTGGAATCCAAAAAGGATTATGTTATTATCGATCGGCAACATAAGTCAATAGGTCATGTTTTGGAAGGTGCAAAAGGCAAATGGACAACAGTAATCAAATGCATCTCTGCAGTTGGAACCGCAATACCACCATATGTTATCTTCAAAGGAAAATATATTCAAAGCAATTAGTTTCAGCAAGGTGCACCAGCAGATCGGATGATTGCAACTAGTCCTAAAGGATAGACTAATAATGGATTGGCTTTAAATTAGCTACAGCGTCACTTTGAGCCTCATACCCAACCGTGCAATAAAAACAAGTACCGATTCCTTATTTTAGATGGACATGAAAGTCATCTTACTCCAGAATTCCAGGAGTTTTGTGAAAATCATCGCATTATTCTGCTCTGCGTTCCACCGCATACTTCGCATCTATTACAACCTCTCGATGTTTCAGTATTTTCATCTCTGAAGCATTAGTATCGCCAAGCTGTAGATACTTGACTTCGACTTGGTTCTTCTCGAGTTATGAAAGCAGAGTTCCTTCAAATCTATGCGAAAATCCATTTATAGGCCTTAACTGTATCGAATATATAGTCAGGACTTCGAAAAACTGGCCTGATTCCCTATAATCCTGCAGCGGCACTTTGACAATTACCAGCTGAACCTATCGATATACCAGACCCGATCATCCCACAGCATCTACAGACCCCTAGAAATGATTTGGAATTGAAAAAAGCGATAGAAACACTTGGGGATGGCAATGCGATACCTACTCGTATAGGTAGGAAATTTGAGAAAGCGGCAGAAGTTTTCCATGCTCAAGTTACCATTTTGGAAGCTGAGCGACTTAGTTTATTAGCACATATCAAGGAAATAGAGGAATTTGTATCTAGGAAATGCAAAAGGGTACCTGGTATTGGCCCTAAAACGATTGGGGAAGTGGTGGAAGCTATGGCAGAAAAACCACCACAGCGGGCTACCAGGCGACGTCGTCGCCTTACCACCCCACCATCTGACACTGAGAGCGACTGGAGCAATCTAGATGGTACTATCAATGATGATATTAGCTCCTGTATCATTGTTGTTGGGTCAGAATAGCATGTACATAGAACTATGTCAACTTCCCAGGTACTGTCAACTACCTGGAGACTACTCTTATGTACAAAGCAAAACATCACAACATCTACAATATCGATAAAACCGGTTTTCAGATAGGCAATACAGCACGAAGTTATATTATCATCGACAGACAATTGGGTACAACTGATTCCATTGGAAAAAGCTCAAGGACAGAAAAAATCTTAGTAATCGAATACGGTTGCCAGGATAGAACTGTTCTATTACTATTGATTATTTTTAAAGGCAAGAACCTACAAAGTACTTAGTTTCATGAGCAGACTCCAGATAATTAGATGGCAGTTACAAGCAAGAAAGGCTGGACAACGGACCTGCTGGCGATGCTATGGATGGAAAAAATTTTCGAGCCTCAAACACATGACAAAGCCAATGGTCAACACAGAATTCTCATTGTCAATGGTCATAGTAGTCACCTCACCCCAGAGTTTTTGGATTATACAGAAAAGCATAAGATTGTTGTCCTGCTTATGCTATCTCATATATTGTATATTTTACAGCTTATGGATTGTATATTTCCATCAGTAAAACACTGGTTCCGTTGCAAAGTGGATTCCTAGTTTAGGCTCGGTGAAACTCGAGTTACTAAGTCAGATTTTATGAGGATGTACAGTAAAACATGACCTAAAGCTATGACGGTCAAGATTATTTAGTCAGAGTTTTGAAAAACGGGTTTAAATCCTTTTAATCCAGCGATTGCACTTTGCCAACTTCCGACTGTACCTGTATCACCACCTCGTCCAACTGTTCCTCTCGAATTTCAAACCCCCCAGACCTTACATCATCTTCAGATGTCAATCAAGCTAGTACAAGAGCTTGAGAATGATAAGTCACATGATCATTCAGATGATTTGCAGCTTATAAGGACAAAAATTGGAAAAGCGGCAACAGTAGCTATGGCAAAAGAGAAAATTTTGCGATGTGAGATCAAGGAGTTAAGAGCACATCAAGCTGAAATGAATGGTAAGCGGCCTAGAAAGAAGAGAAGAGTCCTTGAACCTGAGCCGCTTATAGTTGGGGAAGCTAAGGCAAAGGTATTGGCTATAGAAGAGGTAGAGCAGCAGCAGCAGAAAAGGTATTCAACTTGACCCACCAGAACCTGTAAGCATATATATACTTCAGAGTCTTCAACTTTATCTTCAAGCGAAAGTTCTGAAACAGAAGATAGCGATGTAAGTACTTTGATTGTAAAAAAAAGGTAGAAGTAATGTACATAGCAAAAAAGTGTCTTATCGGCCATGGGTGTCTCATCAGACCCGATAAACTTCTATTAGGAACAATGGACAATGCAAAATATTTGTCAGATCTCGACGACTGGAACATGTCGGAACCAATTATGGAGATCTAGGACAGATTGTTCTATCTGTACAGGGGGACATTGATATATACACATGCCCTGCTCGTTCCACTCGCCATGGTGTTATCTTAACACATCCCATTACCTGGTCCGCAGGATAGGACTGGTGTGTTTCTGGTGACTGCGGCAAGGGTGCTCCCGTGGGAGACAATTAAGTACATCCTCTCCTTCTCAAGCATGATAAACATTGTTTGATAGGGTGCGGAGGTGGTTGCACAAGATTGTGGAGTGTACGTTGAGAAGAGAGTTCTTGGAGTCAGTTGCGGAGGTGTAGCTTACTTATTCTACGAGAGGTTTGTGGGGTCTATATACACGTGAGAGCCATTAACTCCGGTTCCGTGACTCGGAAAACAAGCTTTGGGCAGACCCTTATCCCCGGCCCACAACGTAAAGATACAAGACGTTGTTTTGCACTCAGTCCTAGCCTCAGCCCTTGACTGCCTGGCTGCCGCATCGACCTGAAACGGTCTCAATGGACTCAGCGGCCTCAGCAGTCTATCACCAGAGTGTGTTCGGCTCCACGTCATCTACAATTAATTGATCTTTCTGTATCTCCTATCCCAACACAAACAAAACGACAGATTGGACATGTACATATACATTCTAGTAGAGGAAGCAGTCGAGTGGCCACTACATGCTCACCACCAATGGGCCAGTAACTTCGTATTGCACCGCCAGTGGTATTTGTGTCTGTTGAAGTATATGGGCTCGATTCTCTCGCCGTCCTAAATACAATATCGAGAAATCTCTTATAGCCCTCGTCTCAAAGAAAGTCTCCACCACACTTTGCGGCTAGCGTTGTACCATAGAGCATAAAGGAGATAAAGGGGTCTTCAATCGAGAAGAATGATACCCGCATAGTTACTCCGTACTAATCCCTTCGTGGAGGACACAAGTCCTGTCAATAGAACGGAAAGGGGGATAAACATGATAACTGTTATGGGAGGGACGTTCTTGACTGGTGACAGAGATTCTCGACCATAAGCTGTGGTCGTGGCCACCCAAAAGTAGCAACTCCACAAGACCATATCGAACCAATAATTATGATGCTGGCTTCACAGTGTCCCACGTCGTAGTCCCTTTCCGCTTGATGCCCTTAAGCTTGATGTCACTATATTTGTAACAAGTGTCAACTTCTTCCTGATCACCAGGCTGCACGGAGGTCATGGAGGGCTCGGTTTTGGACAACGTACAAGACCAGTCCGCTGTTTGGGGGGATATGTCCAGGGAAGCCTCTAACGCGCCGCCGTTGGTAGCCTCGTCAGCACCAGTGCTTCCTGCAGAATATTTTTGATAGCTGCTGCTAGCATCGGATAATGGTCTTACCCCTTGTCGTACGCGAAATCACTAAGAGAGCGGCGGGGGTTAGCAATTGAATCTCATAGGCTGTGGGGCAGTCTGCTAATAGGCATATGGGTCACATACGAACTGATTATCAGTGTACACATCTCGCCTAGGCTCATTTCCACGACAGCCGTTTCCAAGCCTGGGCCGATCGCGGAATGAAAGGTTAGCCAGCCGCATGCAGTTGAGTGATTCTAAAGTTCCCTAAAGGCGTTGTCGGCTGAGGTGAAGCGTGCGAACCTCTGATGACCTTCCCCACGCCGATTTCCGTCTCGAAGTCTCCGCGTCTGTTCGAGGCATCAAATCTGCGAGGCGGGAAAACCGCCTTGTACGTTAGCCCCCGCGGAGGTAGAGCGCAAGCGAGTCAGGGGCCGACGGGGGTCGTCGGCTTGATAGCAGACTTACAGTACGCCCTTCTTGTTAAGAGCATCCTCATGGAACAGCCAACCCGTGTACTCAATCCTGACAGTATCCCCATTGCGTGGTATCTTCGCTAGGTCGCCTGCCTCCAGGAGCGTTTTTTCGACACCCATGTTGTTGCAGTGCTTGCTTGTTGGCTGGATGTCTTCTGTAGGGTGGTCTGAGTTTGGAAACTAGGCACTGTGGGCTGGATTTTCGACGATGGAGTGGGAGTAGCTTGATAGTCTGGGTAAATGGATCGTTGCAGTGTACCGCCGCAAAACGATCCACTGGGCGGTATTTAAAGGGAGACGCGAGGGATGGTGAGAGAATCCTCCCCGCCAATCCACGACAAGTTGACCGAAATTCCCGGAGCCATACCTCAGATGCGTTGCACCGGACCTATGAAGCAACGGAGCCAAATATTTGCGGGTGATATTGCACAACTCGCCAACGGCCAAGTCCCGATGGGTGGAGCGCCGTCGTACCGCATTGGGTTTATCATCCTTCCCGGGCCTCGTAGGACCTTCTGGGTCTGCCGCTCGTCTGATGTGGGGACAACCGCTGATGCACACGTATGAGCGGAGAGATCGCCGGATGGTGCTGTCTGAAGGATGGAGCATCCTGTGTGCTGGGATCAAGAGTGGATTTGATATCCGCCACCTGAAGTGGCTTGACGTTGTCCCGGCAGTTCTGAGGCCCCAGACTCCCGACTCGTTCTGTTCCAACGCACCAATTCGCGGAAACCCAGTTTGGATAGCTCACGCTCTACTCAGAAAGACGTGGCAAGTCGCTATTGCCTAACCGCCTTTCCAGCCAACAGAGCGGTGTTTTCCCATTTCCGTACGGCTTAATTCGGCGGGGGACGTTTAGGATTTCCTCCATCTAGGATACGACGTTCGATAGGGAGACCGGATCGTCAGGTTGTCCCCCCGGCAATGCGTCGAGGACCCTGATAAGTGAGGGTGCAATCAATTGTTCGCCGGGCAGGTTATCCCGACCATTGCACAACATGAGTACGTGTGTGCATTGCTGAAGCATTCTGCAGCGCGTATCCCTCCCCAAAACCGTGTTCAATCCACGCAGTGCAAGTGACCGGCAGCTGCAGCTTGACGCGATCTACCATTTCACCTGGGCTGGCGCAGAGGAGACACCTCGGTTGTTCATGGGGTGGGTGCCATGATAGGTCTGTGGAAAGTTGGCCATGCAGAAGGTCCGCTGGAAACCAAATGGATTCCGATCAAGGTGGGGCCGACCGCGGTTTGGGGTTGGGGCTGCATAACGACCTTCTACTCTCTCGATAGTGGCTTCGTCCACAGTTGAGCTTTACGGCTCACTGTCCAACGTGTTCGTGGACCGTAACTGGGCCCCTTCGCAGAACCCCTTGTAGACTATTGAAAACAGTGCAGTACATGTGCTGCACGAAACGGACGAGGGTGAATTGCAAACGGGGGCAGGATCTCTAACGGGGCAGCGTGGCAGTCAAGGCGCTAAACCTGAACAATATGCGGGCGGCATAGCAACTCTAGTAGGGGATAGGGTTACCGGAAAACCCTTGGAGGTCTACTCCCTTGGATTCCGGGGGCGTCTTCATTCTACCACCCACTTTAGCACGGTTGGGACAATGATTGGTCAAGGTCCTTTTCAAGTTCACAATAAACATCACGTTTTTACGCCCACACGTCCCGCACCTCTATGCAATTCCTACAGCCAGTTCATTACCATGGTATTTTAGAGATGAATAGCCTGGTTCAATGACTAGATACGAGGCACAGCCTCCTATTGGCAATTACTCGCGATAATTACAGTGTTAAAATGAAGGGGAATAGGGGTTGGAACCAGTGACTCCCAAATCTCAAGTCGCTCCTGGCAAGACCTGGGGGCACAAGTCGGGTCCGTGACCCCGAACCACCCACCCCAACAACCGGAAAGACTCCCCGGGAAGATTTTACGCATCCAGCAGCTGGAGAATATCCACCGGAAAGGAAACACATATTCACAATCCCATAACCTCAGCAGTAGAAATCCCACCAAGCCGCACATGGGCCAAATCATCCAGAACGACACTGACGAGGCGCATATAGAGCCCCAAAAGCTCCGGGTACTGTGGAGGCGGATTCTGAGCCCGGGCAGCTAGCTAGATTTCTTGGCGTGGGTAGCTTACCTACCTCGCTGCCGCTCGATTTTCCGTAGCATGTAGGCACACGAAGCAGAGCATAGAGCATTCTACCCACCGGCCCCGATACTCTCCACAGTACGGAACTTAGATTTAATAAATGCGGTGGGGGGCGATATTTTAGGGCGGTTTAGACCGACTCTAAGTAAGCTAATCAAGAACTGACAATCTTTGAAAACCGGAGACTGAATAAGGGAACAGATGTATAGGTTAGGTAGCGAGTTCTCGACCGGAGTAAAACCAGTAGATGCAAAGCAGGTAAGTGACCTTAGTTAACATAGCGGAAGCTCAAGGGGAAGGGTTTCCGTTTACACAGATGGGTAAATTAAGGGATGCAGGCGGTAGTAGAATGCTATTTCTGAGCACTGAAAACAAAGACCGCCAGACCGAGAGAATTCAACAATTGCCGATCTCCACGTGTAAGAAGGGAGAGAGACCGACCGGAGCACCGAATAGGAAATGGGAGAAAATGGGAGAGAGCAGTGCTACGTAGAAACCAAGCGACAAACAGAATAACCAGAAACGTAGTCGTATAAATATTGTATTCGTATGGAAGGAAATTGTATTGGGCTCAGCTAGCCCCGATTGGGGCTGTAGAATACCGCCTAGGTGATATGGTTGCTCCCCTAGCATAGAAATAATTGGGACGATTAAACTCCAAAAGGTAATACGCAAGGTGAAAGAGCGGAGCAAGCAAGAACCCGACAGAATGGGAATGAAACAGGGGAAGTGAGGTGCTCGGCGGTCAGATATTCAATTTTTCGGGTGCCCGAGGCCATCCCCGGGTCCTATTCGTGCCTGCGTTTTAACGAGAATTCGGGAGGGGCGCAGAGACATAGGGAGAAGGTGTGCCGCTGCTGTGCTCTCCGAAGGGGCCAAAGAGTCCCGGATTGGGGGCTGACGGGTTGAGGTCTAGAGTCCTCATAGAAGACTCTAGGATTTTTGCGTCGGTTTCGAGAGTCGGTGAAATGGGGGCGAGATTTCTGAGAAACTGGATCGTCTTTCCCATTAAATCTTTCAGCTCCTCCGGTGGGACAATCTTGCGTAGGAGTTGAGATCGATAAGCCGCTTGGAGCACCAGGAGATTGCCGAATTGCCTGTCATTCGAGCGATAAGCTGACGGACGGAAAGATATCAAGGTTGTAAAACCAAACTCACGCATGAGCTGTACCAAAGATGTTGGTCACAATAGGTCTCCCATTCACACCGTGGAAGGCCTTGGTGCTCTGAATTGCAGCACAAACGCATTGTTGACACGCATGAGTCACGGATTTGTCCACAACACCCTCGACAGTCTCAGACGGGGTCATAGCCATCCCGCTCTTTCGCCTATTTAGTTCAAATACAGGCAGAGCTGCAAGACCCGTCGGTGAACTCTGATTCAGCAATTCTCCAGAGAGCGGTTCTTCAGGCAGTCCCGGATAAGTGCCGTGAGGGATGAGGGGATGAAGTGCATGGTGAATAAAAGGTCTATGGATAAGGTATCGGGCACCGTAGTATTTCGCTCGTAATCGTGCTGCATTAATATCAGAAGGAGGGAGCTCTCCATCTTCCCAGCGGAGTTGCGGAGGAAGGACGTTCCTCCACCGACCAAGTTGCCAGTCCAGTTCAGCTGCTGACTCGGTTGACCACCCCGCATGTTTCGAATCCTTATCTACCAGAGATCCTAGTTAGATTTGTTCGTAAATAGGTTATCGCGTGCGTCATCAGAATTAAGAACATACTCTCCTTATAGAGTTCGGAGTGTACGCGATTTAGAAGCTTCCTCAATGTAATCTGCGCAAGGTAATACATCCACATCAACAAATCTTCATGATATTCCGCGGAATTGGTCACCCTGGTCCCAGTACAGGTGGGTAATGGTATAGTGGATTCGAGCCTCGATATCCCGCTCGGGGGCAGATCAAGCTCTGCCAACACGTCGCTAATGATGTTCAGTACGAATTTTCAATGAAAAGTCACTTGATTCTACGTACCTTTCTAGTTGCAGGCAAGTCCAGAAGGCACAAATCATGAGATCCTTTCGTGCTGCATTCTGCTCGTTCTTGAGCTTGTTTCTAAAATAGAAGAAAATAGTTAGATTCGCTCCTGAGTAGTTTCATATCGGAAACGGATTCCGCCACTGCTTTACGAACTTTCGAAGGAGCACCTGGCAGCCAATGCATGCCGAGTTTATCCACTTCCAACTCTCAAGGACGCGACCGATTTGCCCACAGTAGAGGCCTGCCAGTAGCCCAGCTTGGACATGGGGCAGGTCATTGCCACCATTCAGACCGCCTAGAATCTCAGTGGCCAGGGCGTAATAAGCCAAGCCGGGGACAACATCCACATTCCTCGGTTCAATGTTTCTCGACTCAAACGGGTTCTTCTCGAACGCTGCATAACCATCAATGGAAGTCCTACGGCTGAGGCTAGGCACTCTAGGACCTTCATAAGGTGATGCTACAGCCGAATAGGTCGAAGATGCAGACGAAGTAGGCGAGTGCTTAACAGAGGTTGGAGGAGAGTCGGTCCCCAAGGGAGGAGACATCATAGATCCAGGCGAAGACTTCCTATTTTCTGGAACTGGGCCCGGCACCCAGGTACGATGATCACATATCTTCCCGAGCGCCAGAACGAGAAGAACAATGGCAGTGTTTATTGAACGCTCCAGCGGTGTTCGAGACGTGGAATAGCTAGGTACGGCGTTTGGGCCCCCCAGCCCCGTCGACCGCTTCCTCTTAGGGGCTTCAACTGGAGGGGTTTGCATATCTGAAACGGCAAAAGGGGAGACTCCTGTGGTGTTGTTGCTGCTGACGGAGCTGGTCTTGGCGTACAGTACGCTCGCCATACTATTTATGCGCTCTCTATCGAGAAACGGGTGAAGGATATGGATGTTATGAAAGTAGCTTCTGATCAGTTGTGCGACTGTAGAAGAATCTAACCGAAGAGTTCCATCCGCATTCAACCCTCCAACCCTGTGAGCATCCTTCCGGCGGACTTCGACATTATCACCTGTTGTTAATCCCGTGCCCCAAAGGGGTTCTGTAGGCGAAGTTGACACGCCCAGACTTCCGTCGTCGGCGTCAGGGCTTCCTGCATCAATGCTCCCCCTAAGGCTACCCTCATCACCACGGTCAATGCCTTCGCCTCGTCCGTAGAGCCGCAGCAAGCCCCTATTCTCCTCGGCTTCCATCACATAGTCTTCGTTATCGGTGATCTTGCTAATGAATGCCTTGATAGAGGGCCAGCGAAGTAGCTTGTGTGCCGCCGTTGTGTGTTTCATTGGTATTGACAGTTCTCCTGGCCCTTCACTATCCTTGTCTTGCTCATCAGTGGCAATATCGCTCGAAAAGCTTGCCGATGCAAGTCGTTCATGCATGCTACTTGTCGATTGTCGTCGAAGAGGTTCCATCGGTCGCAATGGAGGAATACCTTGTAAACCTTGAGGTAAAGAGGCCGGCAGCGCGGGGTCTGCTGGGGCGCGTGGCCCATCGTCTTTATTGTCAAGCTTTGCCTCTATCCTCGAAAGCCTATCAAGTATCTGGAGTAGAGTCCTGTCCTGCCTGAACACGAACACACACACATGCCGTTAGTGGTTGTAAAGCAAATTCAAAGAATTCTGGCATACTTTGGAGGAGGGACCTCGCGGTAGACACATGCTAGAACAGCTTCCTTGCAGAATCCGCAAGATGGCCGGCCTTCGTCGCATTTTGCCTTTCTTTGCCTACAGGCATCACACGCCTATTTCCTACATTAGCCAGAGGCATTCTAGTGGGTTGAGTGGGAAGGTGAAAGTAACCTGAGCAGCTCTAATAGCCTTCCTTCGAGGGGGGTATGTTGTTGTGATAAATGGCCCACCTCCTCCAATTCCGCTCATGAGTGGAGGATGGCCCGATCCAGCCGATATTGGCGTACTTACGTTCGGCGATAGGGCATAAACACCACCATGGCCAACAGGCTGTCCATCAGGCTGCTGAGGGTATGGAAGGCCATGGTGGACACCGGACATATTTCCGTCCGTTCCGCTTGGGAGATGTTGGTCCTGAACCGATACACCAGCAGTTCTCAGATGAGATTGTAGATGGTGATGGCCAGTCTGATCACTTCCAGTGGCAATACTTAGGGGCTGGTTGTTTAAAGGACAGGCTTGGACGGGAATCTGGACAGGAGGAAGGGAGACAGGATCCGCAGGCTGGGTTGGCCCACTCAAGTTGCTATTTGGCGTCACGTAACCGGAGTGTAGATGATGAAAGGGATGCGGTGATGGCGATGGCAAATCGCTGCCTCGAGGGCCCGCCGCAGGGTGACTGTGCGGAGCTTCTGGGGCATGTGGTGCGGCGTATTGGCTACAAGAATCAGAACACCCCTCAAGACTCTCATTCGGCTTACGCCGTTTAACGGATGGGTCCACTGCAGCCTCCATTTTGCAGTTCAAATGCCTACTTCCGTGTCAGCCAGATGTACCCTAGAGGGCTAGTAGGAAAGTGAGGGTGAACAACTCGAGCCCTCTTGCTATCTTGAGGTTAGTCTTGAAGTTAACCACCGCCAGCCCAGCCCAAGTCATCCAGGTGAGGTGGAGTTTCCAGCCGCTAAGCCAACAGCCATGCTAGAGATATTTCCAAGAACGATCGTGGTTGCGGCACGGATCTTATTCTGTGGGTTTAGCTGCGCAACGGCCATATGGGTGTCTAGGCGGAGAGTTTGCTATACAGGGCTCGGCCCCGAATGCCAAGTGTTTGTCAGATTTTGGACGCGCTTCTGCTAGCCCATACCCGGATAGGACTCTAGGATGTGTTGAGATAGCAAGACAGCGGCAAAGGCAAACTGGGGAAGAGGGATGTGGCTCCAGGCAATCCGCTATCCCAAATTACCACGCTAGCCGGTTATGCCAGCAAATCCGCGATTTGGGTGTGGTTATTGGAGAAATACCACCGGACCCTTGTAGTGATTCTGGGCTTGCATGATGTCTTGGATCAGTTCGATCGGCGGGTCTCTTCGGGACGAAGGAGTCCAGGATGGAACCCCCACATAAAGGTAAAGCCACCAATCTGTTCCTGGCATACGTGGCAGGTGTATAAGGAGTAATGCCACATCCCTAGCTTAGCGCTGCATATGACAGGTGGAATTCCTAGGCTTCCTGCGATTGTCTCCTCTTAGAACGTTGACGCCCCCAGACGCATCGGAAACCCGGGGGTTCGCACGTATAACTCCAAAAAAAAAGAAGAGAGTTGCCATGGGGATGGTGTAGGGACCTCATTCCTGTTTTTTACTAGAGGGTGAAGCGCCCCCAAGATACCTGAGGGGGTAGGATGAAAAAGCGGGGTTGAGCGGGTTGCACTGCTTTCCGTGGCGCTGCCTCGGTTGCAAGCTAGTAAACCAGGCTCGTGGGCCAGACTCGCATGCCGAACCCGGCGACCAGCCCTTCGGGGTCTCCCGAAACACACTTGGAGGACAGGGGTACATGTAAGTCTCTGCCTAGCAACCACAGTACATACCCCCATCTAGCGATGACCGGTAAAGAGGCATCTTTGCAGCCGTTCATGGACTCTAGCTTCCGCGCTTTAAAGCTTCATTACCCGTTTTCGAAAAACTTCCAATAAGAAGGGTGGACAACGGGAGTGCATGATACAGGCTCTCCGTCCAGTTTTCACATCTCCCGCCCACTGGCCAGCCGCCAGAAACCGGGTCCCCTGGTTCCCTTCCTGCCGTCCACCGCACATGCGCAGTAGTCGCGGCAGTTCTCCGTGACACACGTATTCATCGGTACACCGTAGACTACTCAGTGTTGGAATCGGGGCGCTGCCCCCATCTTGGCACCGTGTCGCTGCCAAGGCGGCAGCCACATAGCTGCGAAAACTCTTCTTCCTCCGTCTTATCATCATCTTCTACATGCCAATTAGACCTATCTACATCGCTGCGAGCTTCATATTCCAACACTCACACAATGGACGCAGCCCGATGTGCGGGACAGAGATAGACTGGTTCCGATCTTCGACGCATTTTGGGGGGCTTGCTGACTGTCGAAGTGGACTGTTCAAAAGGAGTGGGTCCGGGGGTCTTGGGGCAGTTCGGACTGATGATCGTCCGATCCCCAGCATCTCCTACAAAAGCTATTACACAATGTACTTCGCTTATTTTGGTGGGCGACCCCATGAAATCCAAGCGAAAACTGACCGACTTTATGAGGACACAGCTCTAAAATCTAGGTGGTAACATGTATCTAAAATTTGGCATTTGAGAGAGAATTGGTTAAACCAATCATCTAGCAAATTTTTTCACCTGAGGCTGAGCTCTTGGGTTTTCTGTAGCCGGCGAAACCTGAAGGTCGCATTTTCACTGCACAAAAGTGGTCGATCACTTCCGTGCCCGACCGTACGTAATAACCGTCACACTTTCCTGCCGCATGCTGCGGAGAGCGGTTCAGCCGACCAGGGTGGAGCGCGGGAGCGGCAGGCAGGGATATGCCCCCGCCCAACGCACAAACGATGAGCCATTGGACGTCCGGCCTGCCTTAGCTCGCGCGAGATTGTGCGAGCGATTTGCCTCGCGCGAGCAATTTGGATCGCGCGAGCAATTTGGATCGCGCGCGAGCGTTCCCCCAGCCAAACCCATGTCATGGCCGGCATCGGGTGATATGGCATGGCTATTCGGAGAAGGACACCGAGGGCCACTTTGTGGAAGAAAAAGTCCACCGCATCGTAACACGTGATTTATGGAATTCTTGAAACCGTCGGCATCAAACAACAAGGAGTAAATGGCGCAAAATCTAGTTATTCTAATACTACATACAGGTAAAACGGAAAAAACATATATCGTGTGTCTTTGGTGAAAAGTGGAGGGACTTCCACGAGCCCGAGCCGTTTGTCTATGCCTCATTTCTTAACGTCACCACCAAGTGTGAAATTACCATGACGCGGAGCAAAGCCTTCTGCATGAAATGCCAGTTGACGTTTGCCGAATTTCATACTGCTAAGATCCATTTTGAGAAGCAACACCTCAGCTGTCGGCCCAACTGTCCGTTCCGTGAGGTCTACGAACGTCTCCAGACGGACGTGCAGGCCATTGTCAAAATCCTCGATGAAAACTCCTCTGCACAGCTTGTTATTGCGATTAATACGTGTGCTCCTAATTTGCGCAAGAACGGTATGGCTATAGCAAAGACCCCCCCCCCAAACCACTCGCTAACAGATATCAGCGTCCGGTCTGGACGAGACCGTAGATGTTTATATAACGAAGGGCGATGAAGGCAAGAGCAGGTCTAAAGCGGCTCGCCGGGAGGCTATAAGCGGTATGGCTTGTGCAAGCTCTACTGGCCGAGGCTAACGAATGCGTAGTTTGCCCTGGCGTCAGTAACAGACCTCTGGATATAGAGAGAAAGTCTAGAAAGAGACGCCGGCCGAGATCGCCCGATTCGGAGGCTATAAATGGTATGGCTTGTGCGAGTTTTATCGGTTGAGGCTAACGAATGCATAGATTGCTCTAGTGTTGGTGGAGAGGGGTCACAGGAGAGAAGTATGATCAATTGTAGTGGGGTCTTGTGTTACCACCAGCTAACGGATGTCTCGAGTCTAGGTGAAACCATAACTACGGAAGGTCCGAATTCCAATGCTAGCTCCGATCGAATCGGGGTTCGGTGTGATGCTGTGGGGGAGGCGGACGAAGGCCATGGTGATTTGCCCATTGTGGGAGCCTCAGATGGTCCTGTCACAGAGAGCCCTTCTAGTCCGGATCGACCCGATGGTAGGCTTGGGGGTATGCGCGGATCCAAGCGAGTGCAACCACGGTCTACCGCAAACACAGTAACAAGCCTGTACCATAGTCTACCGCTATCGGTTACTGTGGCTCCCGGTGAAAATATTACAAAGGGGCAAGCTATCAGCAGCGCCCCTCTGCCTCTGAACAGCCCCCCCCAGGGAGATGGCGACTACAACAGTTCATACCAGCCTCCAAAGTACTCTGATCATGGTGGAGTCAAGAACAGGGGCTGGCCCTCCGACCCTAGGGGCAATGAAGTCAGAAGCCGAAACGACCCCTCTGGCTCCACCAACATTCCTTTCCTACAGCCCGGCCAGGAGCCTGTCTACCCTGAAAGCTTCTCCCTACAGCCCGGCCAGGAGCCTGTCTACCCTGGAAGCTTCTCTCTACAGCCTGGCCAGGAGCCTGACTCCCTTGGAAGCGGTGGATCCGGAGAGAATTCTACCTGGCTAGCCTTTTACCAACAGTTTTATTTAGGGCTCGGCCCTCTGCAGCCCGGCCAGGAGCCTGACATCCCTGGAAGTAGTGAATTCGGAGGGGAGACCACCAATATGACCAACCAAAACTGGTCCTCTGGCTTCTCCAGCAATCCCCGCCCATAACCCGAGCGTGAGCTTACATCCGTTACACACAACGAAGCCAGTGGTTGCTACTCGCCTTCCGGCAACCACAGCACCACATAGTTCGCACCTAGCTGATGGCAGTAACAGTGCTTTGAAAGGTAGTGGTTACATTACATCTACGAGACTAAATATCTTTCGAACTTTTCCTCACAAGTTTGTATTGCCCTAGACCAGAACCACCTTGCGAATATTGAATGATTCGTTCTCCATCTAGAATTAATGCTTGGTTATCCTGAATTTCGATGTAGTCTGCTTCTCCCATGCCCGCCGATCCTGCAACTACCCTGAAAAAGCCGTTTGTGGCATTAAGAGGCTTGTCGAAAGTCCTCCATATGAGGACGTTATCTCTCCCTGCTTGTACTGGAGGAAGCGGCTTAGGATTGTAGACCGTTATGAAAGCTCGCTGAGTGTATGTCTCTGCAGCTGTGGCACTATAGGGCCGGCCCAGGAGGTGTGTGAGGAAGCGGTTTTTAGGAAACTATTCCGTTAGCCCGAAGGCCTCCAATTAGAGTTGCAACTCACATCGAACCCCTCTTCAAACAGCTGCTCACATTTCGGGCCCCTGCCGGGCACATGGTAAGCCCACAAGTTTCTGGGGCTAGCTGTCGCCGCAGAGGTGAGATTGAGTTCCGCTTTTGCGGCGAGGACGAGTCCATCCGGTGCAGGTTGGCTAGAAGTAACTATAAGATATCCCCGCTTAATCGCCTCCTGGAGCTCTTCTTCCTCAGGTATTGGGTTCATCATGTTCTGAATGTTCATGGTCTCGGAAGTTGAGTGCGGGGGGTGGGGGGTGCGGGGCGGACGCGAACTATAAAATTTTTCTTGTCGGACGCCCTCCGGAACTTTCCGGCTCACAGGAGGCTCCTTGCTACAGCTCTGAAATAAGCCAAAATCATTGATTTCAAGCCTTTCAAACCTCCTCACCAAATTTATTGAGTGCGGTCAAGGATGATTGGTCTTCTGATGTCGGTTTGTGTGGAAAATGCAGGTACACCACAGTTGGACGCAGTTCCCTACAATATGACGCAACCAAAGCATGCTGCAGGCGCCTTTTCAGCCTCGTATCTGCGTTGTGACGCGCAGGAACTTACACCTCGCATACGAGTGCACGAATTTCAGGCTACATGCAGCATCAGTACCACCCATATCTTTTAAGTATCGAACTACATCAACCAAGGTACCCCATGGGGTTGAGTGATCACCCTCCACGGAGGGGTTTTGTCCGTCACGTGGTTCTGCGCGGGGCTCTTTCTGTTTGATTTAGACGGTCGCAATGATGTAGATAGGTCTAATTGACGTGAGGAGGATTTGGAGAAGACGGAGGAGGAATTCTCGCAGTCTATGAGGCTGCCAAGAGAGGGGCAGCCCCAATTCCAACACTTTCGGCAGATTGCAGTCATCCGAGCGACAGTTCAAGTGTCGCTCGGATGGCTGCGACAGTATCCAAAGACGACAGAACCCATCGCCTCCAGACGAAGAAGATTGTGGATGATGTGGTCGATGATGAGGTAAGACCGCTCGATCCGACGTACACTAGTATCTTTCTAGCCCTTCTGCAACAGATAGGCTACCTCCGCTGCCCTCCGCCTCCTCTTCTCCACTCTTTAACGTCCAGGAACTGCACTCTCGCATGGTGCAACGCACCCTATCCCCTACATAGCCCTCCTTTCCTTCCTCGAGGGTGATCCAAGGGAGGTCGGGCCACAGCGAGGCGGCAACGTGGAAACCCCGCCCCCTAGGACGCCATTACGGAAACGGTAGGGGACGCTGGTCTAGCAGCCGGAAGAGGTGAGCAAAGCAGTGGTTGTGACCGGGGAGGAGGAGCTTAGGAGGGCTTATAAATGATAAGGAGCAGAGACCCTCCCATTTCCGCCCCAGGGCAGCGCGGGTCTTTCGACAGCAAGGAGACCCAGCGAGTCTACACATAGCCTCAAAGGTCTTTTGCCTCGAACTACTGCTGAAATCCCTCCTAGTCTCCGTGCTGGAAGCGAACCTTCGTCCGCTATTTGGTGGGTCTCCTCGGTGATGGGCGTAGATGGTTTTGAGAGTCCGGTTCAGCTCGGATGAGCACTTAAGCGGCTTCTCTGAGTCCGGCGCAGAAGGCATTGGGGTTATAAATTCAGACGGTGGAGTGGTAGAGGTTCGTCACGGTGGGCGGAGCATGGCCGCCACTCTGGGTCTGATGCGGATTAGGTACCTAGAGGTTGAGATGAAGTCGGAGATGGCTGTTGGAGGTTTGCCAAGTGTTGGTTGGTGATTGTATCATGAACGACGAAGCAAGGAGTAAGCAAGGGGTAAACCTAATGTCCTGATCTCGGCCTCGCAACTTTACATAGTCTATCGGGTTGCCCACTTTTGCAGTGAATTCTAAGTCTATTGTCTACTCTACTCTTGTACTGCCTACATTGTCATTAACTCCATTCAACACATTTCACGAGTATTTCATCATAATCAACCCACAATGAATGAAGCGCACAAACACCTCCGCTATCGACAGGAGCTCATGGGGGATTTTTGGGGGCCAAGGGAGTATAACTAAAAGTGTTATTCTTAGTTCCCCCGCTATCTTAGCCTTTTTTTTTCCAGTAAGAAGTGTTGGAAGAATAGAACTGTTGAAAGTTGAGCTCGCAGCGGAGGAGAAATAGGGGTCAGCTTATTGATTGCTTCATCGATGCCAGTATTCGTTTCAGCAATTTTACTGCTTAGCTTATGAGTCATGATAGCGGGAATACGGATTGGATGGGTTGCGCGTGATGGAGGGTGTCGCGATGGCGTCGTGAATGGCCACCCCGGACTCTAGATGATAGACTTAATAGGAATCTGGCTGGGGGAAGTGGGCGACCCGGTTGGCTATGTAAAGCCGCGGGCCCCTTGTTACGACTATAAAGTTTGCCCCTTACTTACTCCTGGCTTCGTGCCCATGACGGCATCACCAACCAACGAGAAGGAAGGGGGGCGAGAAAGAAGCAAGTTTTTTTAGAGGGACATAAGATGCGGGGAAGTGGTATATTTAAGAAAAACGGTGTGAAATAGCGTCCATTCTAATGAGGAATACATATCAAGCGCTACGCCTTAGGGCTCTTAGCAATTAGTCTTGGGATAATGACGCAGGGAAAACCAATTTGGTCCCTTAACCTGCCTGTGTTTTGCTGCCCGACAGACGTTCACGCAAGCGCCGTGTAGCTTGCTCACCTTCCCGTGCAGGCGGTTGCTTGCGTTTTCGTCCCCGGCCTGCAACGCGCTCCCCCCCTCCATCACGCTCATCGTGAGCATTAAAGTCTTTCTTTAAGATCTGACCATTTTCATCGTGAATTAAGTACCAGCCCGCGTCTTTTCCACAAGCCTCCCTGCTGCATTGGGTATACCCATCCCAGTAGGTCCTCCATGGCAGGGCGAAGTTGTTAGCAGTAGCAATGTTTGAGCCCGTGTTAAGTACTTGATGGTATGCTTCCCCATGTACAACCACCATGACCCCCTCCTCTTGTGAAAAGAAACGGTAATCGATTTTCTTCCTCACCAGGAATTGAGGGGACACAAAGAGGTTTCGGTGTCGCACAAACTGCGAACAATCGCTGTTTTTTCCACCAGGTAATTCTATACAGCTTAGCAGGACCCCAATACTATGGCTCTTGAACACCCACCTTTGACTTCTTTCTCGAACTTAGCTTTGTGGCTAGGAATGATAGATACCCATTGTTTACTTTCCCCTTTAAGATTAAAATTTAGGGATGGGATGTTATGATCCTCTATATGCATAGCCGTCAGTGATCCAGGTGAACCAACATATATATAATCGGTCGACATTCCCGGAATACCGGCACTGCTGAGAGCATTCCCGGGGAGTTGACTCAGCCCAGACAGTGGAACAGAGAGTCGTGACAAAATTGACTCAGCTAAATAGAAATCATTAACCGAATAGTAAAGGGGCTAGTAGCAAGGGACAAACCTGGTAGGTTACACATATAGGGGGCTCTAAAACTTCCGCTCTCGAGAAACTTTGCTATTTCCTGCATGCCGACTTTTTCGCCATTACTTGTGATGGCCTGTTTCTCTTTCGTTTTCCAATCCGATTCCAGTCTATTAGTCCACTCCTCATGATCAATCTTGAAAACTTGGTTGCTAGTTCCCTCCGTAACTGCTGATGTCTGCATGTAATACGATATCCTCCCCTTTGCCCGAGATGCGAAAGCTGTTGTCCTAGATATGCTGAGGCTATGGACTAGTCAATATCTTACCAGGACTCTAATATCGCAGACCTACCTTCCTGGAGGGACCTTGACCATCGCGACCCCAATACCGGTAAATTCTTCACTCCTAGTAATGTTCCTCATAAAATTCACAAAATCGGAGAACTCCACTTTACTCGGTTGGTATGTTGGAACCCCCGATTCCTGATCCCAAAACCCATTGAATGGTAGGCGCATTCTGTCCGTTGGTTGCTCAAAGTTGAGTGTCGTATCTGTTGAGGAGGCACGGTCACCGTTCTCTTGCGCGATCCCCTGCCTTCTGCCTGGGGAGGCGGTTCGTGGTGGCGATTCTATTGCGCTTAGGGAAGTGGTGCCGTTAATGAGATCAATTTTGCCCAACCCCGTTTTCCGCCCGGCATCAGTCGCCAGCTGCGTAGGCGTCTGCCCTTTAATAGGGGAGTTAGGTGCTTTTCCACAGCTGATATCGTCCGTACCATGAACAGTTCCGCCACTATTGATATTTGTTAGTACCGTCGTGTGTTTTTGGGGTACGGTAACTAACTTACACAATGAAGTACTGGGATTTTCGTCCTTGATAAAACGACTGCATTTCAACCCTTTGGATATCACCCTGGTCCCCATGCTCTTCCCGTTTATGTTTTCTCGCAATTGTTTCGGTCATCGTCTTGTTATCACAATCGCTACAGGCGAACCCGACCACTGTCTTTAGGAAACGATACTCGCATACGCCGTGCAACTTCGGAAGAACACTAGATTCAAGGACTTCAGGTTTGATTATTCCCCCAATTTCCTTCTTCTTTGCCTCTATAGATGCCTTCATGCATTTCCAACTCTTTCCATGGGTGTGCTCCCGCAAGGTCCATTTCCCTAGACCAGGCGCAAAGCGACATATACTGCAGACCAAAACAAATCCTCTGGTAAATCCTGGGAATTCCACAATCTCGAAATGCTCAATGGTCGACATCCCTATAAAAAGCTTAGTAATAACGTGATTCGGTAAGGGTTGAAATCGAGAGGATTGAACTAAACTGGAGATCGTACTCGGGGATCATGGAAGGGGGGGGTAACTGAAGGGGGTAACTGAAGGGGGTAAATTGAGGGGGTAAATTGAGGGGGTAAATTGAGGGGGTAAATTGAGGGGGTAGATTGAAGGCTTCTACTGCACAGTCTTCCTCGAATCCCTACGCCAGGGAGCGTGGGAGCGGCAGGCAGGGATATGTCTTTGCCTAGCAATGCATAAACGATCCCAGGGTAGGGGGCTGGGCCTGAGCCATTGGACGTCCGGTCTGTTTTAGCTCGCGCGAGATTGTGCGAGCGATTTGACTCGCGCGAGCGGTTTGACTCGCGCGAGCGATCTGACTCGCGCGAGCGATTTAACTCGCGCGAGCAGTTCAGTAGCAATTGTCATGGCCATATGGCATGGCTATTCAGAGTAGGACGCCGAAAACCGCTTTGTGGAAGAAAAAGTGCAAGTCGCGGTCCCTACTCGGTCAATTGCGGCGTGAATACTCCCTTAAGTTTCCGCTGTATCATAACACGTGACTTACTGAATTCTTAAAACTTTCAGCATCAAACAACAAAAAGCAAATGGCGTAAAATCCAGTTACTCTAGTACTATAGGTAAAGCAGAAGAAATATATATCATATATCTTTGATAAAAAGTGAAGCCACAAGCTCAAGCTCATTTATCTAAGCCTTGCTTCTTAATTTCATCTTCAAGTGTGAAATTACTATGACGCAGAGCTTGGCTCTGTACTTGTTATGCCAGTCCAAGTTGACTAAATATCACACTGTTAGAGTCCATATTCAGAATGTCCATTTCAACTATCAATATATCTTTCATAATACCTACGAACTTCTCTAGGCAGATATGCAGGCCATTGCTATAATCCTTGAGGCAAACTACTACTTGCTTGTCATTCTTGAAATTAATCAATATGCTTCAAATTTGTATATAAATGGTATAGCCATAGCAAAGACTTCTCTTATCACTCGCTAACAGATATCAGCTGTCACAAACGTAGATTCCAGGCACTTAGAAAGCAAGATAGGACTACTTCTATTTGACAATACAAAGCTAAAGAAGAGAAAAGGTCTAGGGGAGACCTCGAGCTTACATACACATAATCTGAATGCCCCTCGGACCTCTGTTTAGATACCTCGAGTTGCTGGAGCCGCACTGGATAAGGTCAAGCCAGCTAGCTATATCACGAGCGGTAGAAGCTCACGACGGGACCCATGGGTAGGTCTGTGGGTAATAGAGCGTCGTCAAGGCCTGTGCAGTGGTTCGTGAGCTCGGGCGAGGTTCGTGAGCTATATGGTAGGATTATGCAGCTCGTGGATGCGGCTCATAGTTTCATAGATATGGCTCATGACGCTTAGATCGTAACAGCAACTAGGTTACAACTTACTTGTGTATAGATTCATAAGTGAGGGATCCGTAAATGGTTTTACAAGTAGGAAAAAGAGGCTGGGTATATATATATAGTGGAGTGGATTGTATTTAGAGTAGGATATCAGAATTCCCCTATAATATTTGGTCTGTATAGTATTTAATCCCTGTGATGCTATAGCTCCTCTAGCTTTAATCTATATCTACAACCCCCAAGGATTACTATTCTAGACAGATTGACGATAGTTGCAGGACAATGATATTGACCGCAACTACTTTAGAATACAAGTGCTATCCAATCGTGGTAGTACATACAGCACAGGAGCCAATTTGCTCAAGCTAAATTAGAGACTGAAAGGGGACAAAACTAGATTTGGCCGGATGGAACTTGTCATTCTAGTCAAGCTATAGCTCAGAAATGTGTTATAGTAGATAGCAGCATGTAGTTGAAACTGCTAAATCGCCTATTTATAGGTTTCGGTATCAGGAATTCTGGAGGTAGTTATTCACGTGTCTAGTTGTAAGGCACTAGCAATGAGGCTCCTACAAAGGAGGCTCATAGCCGAGTCAGACTTCCAAAACCGCTTCCAACTGCCAGGCGGCGCAACGACATCAGACCTCCACGAAGACGACATAATCCATAAGCAAGCAACATCTGCAACTGCATACAACTACCAAGCAAACAATGGAAGCAACTTCCTACATCCATTAACAAAGACGTCGCTACGAAAACGGTATGCCAGAAGAGCAACTTCTGAAAGCAGTTGATACCGAGCCGATGACATCATTGGTAGTAGACGATGTTGCCAGTAACAGACAGAGTCAATACAATGAGAGTCAGATCAGAGAACAAGGTAGCCATCAGGGAACCGGTTGAACCATGTATTTAAGCAGTCCGCTGCCCATAGTAGAATGGGCAGTGATTAGTTCTTCTTACATTACAGAATCAAGAGTACTTCTGCTGATCCAACTTCGTTATATTGTCTTTAAGAATACTTTATGATGACTCTACACCAAAGATCCTCCGTCGTCTATAAGCCGTCACACTACTAGCTAAGCCCTAAGATCTATGCTACAGTCTTATACTAGTCCTATTGCCTCCAATATCAAGAACTCTTCATATGAATATCCGCGAGCCGGAAGGTGATCTGTAGATAAAAACTCCTCAGAAAAGAATCATATATCTCATCTAGGATTTTTTATGAAAATTTTATATCAATATTTGTAGGGTTGTTGGGTTTTGATATAAAAAGAGCCTCAGTCAAAGTCTCTTGGAATGGATGAGATAAGTCATGTACCTATACCAACTGTATACATATATATAAGAGCACATCAAAAGTATTAAGACTTCCGCTTAGGCTATCGCTTAGGCTTTACCTTACTAAACTCTAGTTAAAGGCCCTTACGAGGCCGCTTGCGAGGCTGCTTGCAACCCTCATGAAAATTATTTCTACCTTCTAACTGAACGATCTGATCAATATAAGGCTTAATGTGCTCAACCCAAGCTTGAATTCTGCTTTGTTCAAGCTTCACTCATGCCTTAATCCATGCTTCTTCAGCATCTTTCCATGTTTTAAGAGGCCTATTCTTAGTAGTTACTCTCTTAAGATAGCTCCATGTAGGCTCAATCATATTCAAATCTGAAGAGTTGCCCGGCCATAGAAGATGCTGCATCTTAAAAATACTGTAGAGCTTATCTTGTATTTTATGAGTATGTGATGATGCATTATCCTCCTGTACTAAAGTATTAGGTCGGTCTTTAGCACATTCTTTTGTAAATGGAATGAGTTTTTTCATCAAAATAACTCTTCCATATCGGTACCAATCTATCCCCCCAGTTTTAGCATTTCATATTAATTTGCCTGTTCTCTCAATAAAATTCCATTGAGGTTTTTGTCCAGGAGTTTGCCGCTGAATATTCATGCGCCGTATCGAAGTACTGAGTTCCCATTCAGTCCTAAGTACTGGTTCTCATACAGCATTGATAGTATCTAACTCAATAGCTGCTGCTCTCTTTTCTTGCGCTGTTTCTTGGGTCCAAATATGCATAGGACCTTTTTTGTCAAAAGAAAAACAACCCTAGAACATAAATTCTGAAGGTTTTTTCCAACGTAGTTGTACAATGGTAGGATTATAACGTTTATCTTTCGTCCTCCAAACTCAAGTTGCTCCTCTTCTATACCCAAGTACAATACTGGTTTCATTAGACTAGATAACGTTTTTCCAGTCTTCTATCGTCCAATGTTGATGATCTAAGCAAAACTGTAGTCTAGCTCTTTTCATCGCTGCCGTCAACCCAGGCTTGTAGGTAGGCTTATATTTGCCTAACCCATAAGCCTTTAAGATACATAGAGTTGACATTTGTGATATGCCTATAAAAAACCCAATCTCTTTTGATGGTAACTGTCTTCCCTCCTGATTTTCCTATACCATCTTGATAACTTTGTCTGAGGTCTCTTCTGTAATCGTTTTGGGGCGACCAGAGCGGGGTGCATCGGTAAAATATTTGTCTTTAAATTGATGGCTAACATTTGGATCATACCCTTGCTCAATAGCGATTTTTCTAATGCGAAAAATTGTTGCCTTAGAAAGACTAGTGTATTCTGTAATTCTAGCGACTGGAATGCCTTCTTCAAGTATTGCAAGTGCTTGCACGCGGAGGGTGATGGGAGTTGAGCGACCGGGCATTTTGGGTGTAGTGGAGTAGGGTCTCGCTTAACTACAGTCTGGTTAAGAGTCTTAATACTTTTGGTGCACTCTTACGTACAGTACATGTAGAATCTTCTCACTTCGCTTGATCCCCCCACATCGACCAAAGACATCCTCCTCATGATGAGCTACACCGTCACTCCAACCAAAGATAAGCCTTTTAATTGTTCATTTTCTTACACATCATATAGTTTATGTCTTCCATCTCCACCTGATTCGGCTGAGGCGCATTGTTCATCGTCAACCGCATCACTTATACCGCCCGCTATCCAGAAGGTGCTAGACCTCATCTGCGATCAACGGCAGAGCAAACCTCTCCCATACTCGAAGTGGGTGAAGGTGGAATTCAACAAGCATGAGGACTTCTCGATACTGCTTGAGCTGCTCGAGAAGGGGGCTGGCTGGGAATATTTCCGGAATTAGATTTGGTCTGATTCACATCCATTTGGGAACCTTAAGGTTATATTATTTGACTAAAGTATGACAGATCCGATTATAACTCGAACACCCTTGAAATTATATTTCGTATGACAACACCGATCCACGATATCTTCACTGTGAAATATACGGAGCAACTAAGAAGACGACTTAATGATCACCCTTTAGCCTCGGATATCGTTTTCGACGGCACCTCGAGAGTACTTCTGCACGACGACCCTGAACTCCGGGGGGAAATTAAGCACTCTCCTGATGCATCATTTTGTCACAAGGACGCAGAGTATCCAGGTATCGTCCTTGAAACCTCATATTTGCAGAAGCGTAAGGATCTGAAGCGCTTGGCGAGGGACTATATCCTTGGCTCAGGAGGGAATATTCGGATGGTAATTGGATGTGATATCGAGTACCGCTCAAGCAAGGAGGCAGCAGTATCCATCTGGGTACCGGATGAGGGAGTAAAGAATGGGAGGCAATATCTTGATATAAAGTAAGTTATCAACTCCGATGTGAGTTATATCCATATACGCACTACCTACTTTTTCACCATAATAACTCGGTTCACGTCTCTTTAGTTATTTTGGAAAAGCGACTCTTCCCTCGTCCAAACCGATGCCGCTATCTCAATCCCCTTATCTTGTCTCGTACTCCCCGGTGATGCCGAAGGTTCGGCCGGGATCATCTCTGTTAAGTACACCGAGCTGTACGGTTTCCTCGTCTTCACCGAAGATCAGCAAGGGAAGAAGGAAGGAAAAGAAAATCGTGGAGTCAAGCGCAAGCAACCTATGGGGACGGTCGCGATAAGAGAGCGGGACTCATCACCAGAGGTAATGGGTCATGCGGATGAGATGTATTATCAGAAGCTGGAGGAGGCCGATGATCAAAAGGCCGATGAAAGTGACGGAACCTGAAACCCGACAAAAAAACAAAAACTTTAGAAACGGTGAGACACGGGTGTAAGGCCGATGGGGGGTGGATTACAGTGGCCCGACAGGAGGAGAAAGAGGGAAGCATCCGAGAAAGCCATTCGGTAGTGGACACGTAAGCAATTAATCATGTGCTAATCGCTGCAAAACGAGAAATTTGATTGGAAATAATGGAAAATTAAACACAAAAAGATCATATAATTATATACGCATACATATATTATATGTACATGTACATGTACCTGGATTTGATTAAAGTTTTACAGTTATGACCCTCACCAGCCTATCGACTTTAAAAATCGAGCCGACCTCTCATTTTCAAACTTCAGTTCCCAGATCAAATCATCACCCAGATCAGATGTGTGATTTCTAGCCACGAGAGAGAACACGTAGGAAGCCGATCCCCTCTCGAACCAACACTTCCAGGCTAACTCCTAGCCTCCATAGTGGTATTGTCCTTACAGAAGGTAGGCAGACTTATTTTTCGCCATATACAGTACACATTCCTAAAAAGATAGGGTAGGCCCCCAAGTACAACCTCCTCCTCCCAGACACTTTGCTTCTTTCGAGCGTGGGGTATCTGGAGAAGTAACGGATACCCGTCTCTCCCTTGGCAGGGTACGAGCGAATGACAAGTATGTTAGAAGCAGGCTCGCGGAGGAATAGAGTAAGAAGTGAATCCTGCACACCCACCAATTTGTGGCTGCCGGCTTGGCTAATTCACTTGGGATTGGCTCGGCCCAACCGGGAGCTACCCGTAGGGCCCCGGGTTAATCTGGCGATCGAGAAATCGATTGCGACACAAGCAGAAGGAATAAGCATATCTAGAAGGCATACATACCCCTATTCTCTTCTATCGCACTAACGAAAGTGGTTTCTTATGGAGAGAAAGCGGTCGCCTCCAACCTCTCTCCCTCTCTTCCCCATTCACGAACCTCCGATTCCCACTCCTCCCTAACCTAGCCTAGATGTAACCTACGTCTATTTAGTTGTATTCTACTAGCTTCTTAAATCATCTTGGGGAGGATCGCCGGAACAGGGACCACTTGTGTCCCACATAAACTACCAACCTGGCTGTTTCAGAGGCTACTCTCCGCTCCGTTGGCAATGGCGGGCAGTCAGACATTATGTCCGTCTCGTGCTCTGGATGTGACTGGTCTGCTCAACCCTAATACTACAGCACATTCTTTTGGAGCCACCTCACGCCAGTCCCCAAATGCGGAATTCTCTGGAAGCCCAAGCGAGTTGTTGTTGACGAGTCAGTCCCCTGAGCATCGAGCTCCAAGCTCGGATCGAGCACCTGTGGTACAGCCACATCAACCAGCTTCACCATATGACTTGCCTCCAGCAGCGCCAATATCGTCTTCTGCAAGCCAATTCCAGGGTTCACAATCCGCACAGTCACAGACTACAAGTCCAAGTACGTCCTATCTGTCCCTCAGCCAACCCAGCCACACCTCCCCAGTGTCCTATTTCCGCCCTCTAGCGGCGCAAGAGTTACAACAATCATACCCTACTCCGTCTCAATTCAACTCGCTGGGGATTCAGCAGGGAGAAGGTCGTTCCACTGGGTCGCCCCCGGACAGCGGTTTCTCAAACGCGCCAGGTGATTGGCAGCAGAAGAAATACCTACTTTATTTTGGTTCAGGGGAGCAAGGACCCATTCCGGTACCCGTTGATATTCATGCCGCCTCGAAGCAAACTGACGAGAAACGAAAGCGCAATGCTGGAGCATCCGCCAGATTCAGAGCTCGTCGAAAGGAGAAGGAGCGGGAAGCATCCCACACCATAGCAAAGCTCGAGGAACAGATCAGAGATCTCACTGAGGAGAGGGACTTTTACCACACTGAACGCGACTATTTCCGATCGCTTTTCTGTGGTGGGCCTCAGCTCCCGCCGCGGCCTGTTTCTCCGCGATTGCTCCGACCAGCCGAGCAGGTGCAACACGCAGCTGCTCAAGCCACCAGCGGCAGTCCTTGGGCAGAAGACCAGGGTGAAGGTGTAATGAGGAAGCATACCTACCGACAAACAAATACCGTTCCCATCGATCTTGCGTCTCGACCTCGAGGTATGAGGGCGGCTTACTCTCGCCGTTTGGACTCTATCCCCACGGGTGCGCTATGTAACTCCTTTAACCTGGGTGCCTGTACTTGAGGTCTTTGGTAGGGGCACGGCGATGATTGAAGGAGGTGGACGTTCGTCAGACCCCTCATCTCGAGCTCTTCCAGACAACTTTCTAATTATCTTTCCCAATGAACCCTTTGCGTTTGTTCTAACATTTCTTCACATACGGATGGGTGGGTGGCTATCGTCGATTTCACAAGCATCTTTGTTCTAGTGTCTGCACCTTTCGTGCTGACCTTTGTTACGGATATATATTTCTATATGCTCTTTCCCTCTCTCTACTCATTGCTCCGCAGACCAAGGCTTATTTTTGGTCTCACTTAGTATTAAAGCAAAAATGAAAGCTTAGTTTGTACGAAAGAAAGAAAGGACACTTGAAATTGCTGCGGTCACGCATGGGTATTTGAGCTGCTGCAGGTATAAGACTTAACTGAGCGTGGGGATATCCGGACGATCCGGGAATTCCGGCGACATAGGATCGATAGACCCCTGCCCACAATTGAGTTCTACTGCAATCGGTTGGGCAGCTGTATCTTACGTATTGACATTTGTTTTAGTGGCCTTACTGTTAGAATTGGGGTGCTGCTCCTACAAAGTCCAAACTAAGAACCATCGCGGAGCCCCGTACTAGACAAGGTGCACAGCCTATAGTACCTTGTTCTGACGATTTCATGGCGGCCCCGGTAAAGCAAAGCCTCTAGTAACATGTTGCGAGAATGGGTGGAAGAATGCATCCGTGAGATCATTGGTACGATGATGCAACTCCTTGTAGTCCGATCGCAACTCCCAACCAAGGGGCTCACAAGCTTCCTGTTGGAGCCGTCAACCCTCTTATACGCACCGCTCTCGCATGTGAGGGGTAGCGACAGGAAATCGACCCCTCAAAACCCTAACCCCAACACGACGCTCGAGGGAATATTGCGTCGGAAACTCCTCAGAAACAACGCGACGATTCCTGCGAGGCTAGTAACTCCCACCCCACGAAAGAGTATCACTCGGAGGGCCGGAAAGAACAGCGCTCCGAGGCGAGCAACTCCAGGGCCCAAGGGAACATTCCCACAAAGGGCGTCATCCAAAATTTCCCCCAGAAGCCCCCATATACGACTTCGAGGATAAAATAACTCCCGACGCAACACCCGTGACAGCTGATCTCACTGTTGGATTTAGATGGTCGCAGCGATGTAGATTGGTCTGATTGACATAAGGATGATGAAGAGAAGACGGAGGGAGAAGGGTTCTCGCAGCTATGTGGCTGCAGCCTGGGCAGCCACATGCCGCCAAGATAGGGGCAACGCTCCAATTCCAACACAAGGCACGACTGCGCTAAGGGGGGTAAAACAGTAGGGAGTCCGGTGACGGGTTGGGTTATGTTTATAGCGTCATTACTGTAGCTATGTCGGTTGACATGGAGACATGGGAAGATCGCCAACATGGGCAGCGTACGTCTCCCGCCGCAGCACCGAAATCCAGGGCGAAATTCAAAACGTTTTACTCCGAACTGTTACGGGTTGGATTGTTGGTAATGAGCAACGGTCTAGGGCAGGTGATTGTAGTGTAACGACCTACTAAGAACATAGGCATCCCTAAGAAGGGATATGCTCGACGATATGTAGTAATCTTCACCGATGTTCCTTGTTGGAATTGGGCGCTGCCCCTATCTTGGCAGCGTGCCGCGGGCAAGGCGGCAACCTCACAGCTGCGAGAACTCTCCTTCCTCCATCTTCTCATCATCCTCATGTCAATTAGACCTATCTCCATCGCTGCGATCATCTAAATCCAACATTCCTTAATCGTCTCCGCTTTGTTCACTGCCTTCGCTCAACCCACTGTCTTCGCTCTCTTCATTCCTTTCGCTCTTCGCATTAATCCTCTTATTGTTTTGAGTCGTTAGCATACAACGGAATATAAGTAGGTACTAGGGGGTGCTAACCTGAGTAGTATTACGCCCCAAAAGCAGTTGGAAATGAAAGCCATCACAGTTAGGGTATTGACAACGAGGTTGATAACAACCTCGATTTCCGGGATCGTAGACGAAAAATTCGGCCGAGGTGGTCACATCGGGTGTCTCAGAGAACGCAAAATCGAGACTCAAGACCCCTATAGTACTATACGAGTATATGGATCCGGGCGTCCACGCCAATCCGAGTTCGTCCACCGTCCACTTCCGAGTAAGGTTGTCCCGGATAGTTTCATTAATGGTGATGGTTATCTCCGTCGAACTCCCGACGATCCTTCCCCTCCTGCTGTAAGGGTTGATGTAGTCTAGGGCGTGGTAAAGGCCTAACTGCTTCGTGTCTATCTGCCCACGAACTATTCCAGGCGCCTTCCACTCTTCTAGTGACCCCTGGAAATTAGCATACCTTTTCAAATCTTGCCGAGGAAAGATAACTTACCAGTCTTGTTTTGCAGTGCCTTCTTCCGGTTACCGGGAATTTTCCTAACGCGTTCCAAAAAATCTTCCTCAGACTCATCGGTGCATTGCTTGAACGGTGTTTCGTCTAAATCGGTAGAAATCGCCTTACATACTGCATCGAAGGCCTCCACATTCTGTCGTACCTCAGCTAACCAAATTTCCGGATAGAGAACTGGTCCCCAAATTTTGGTAGATGGGCGCGGGCCACGGGAAAAATTCCCTCCTCGACGGAGCGGAGGTACTTGTTCATCTCTCTTCCTGGCAGCTCCTTGAGAGCATTAGTTACGTTGGAAAGCTCTCGCCCAATGTCAATTGGGTCCATGATGGGCAGGTATATTGAAGAATGTTCGGCGGGGTTCCCGCTGTTGTGGTGCTGTTGAATGGCGCTTTTCAGATTCATTTTTGCCGGACTCTGAGCTGGTTTTCCCCCTGCTTCAGGGACGGAGTAGCCCATGTGCGCCGTCACAATTGGCCCAGTTCAGCCATGTAATGCACCTGGTCTAGGCCTTGAGGGAGGGCTGCATTTGCATGACGCCAGAGAGGGTTTTCGCATGGCCACTGGGGACACAGTGGCCCCCACGGTAGACTGAGGCTGTCCAACCGAATCGCCAATCCATTGTGGTTTTTTTCGCTGCCTTGCGCTATTGACAGCCGTGACTTTTCGTCAGGCGCCACCAACAGAATTCACCCTTCGATCTGTGGATCCTCGGCTGCGGAACGGGGTTCAGCTGCACAGGAGCATTACGGATAGCTGCCGCTTTCGTGAAACGGGGGCGGCCTAGCCATAGCAGATGTGGAGAATTCATATCTTTGGTAGTATCAATTTTGCTTCTAGCATTTATATTTGATCACAAGGTGCTGGCGATAAAAGGGCTATGGAAGGCAAATTCCTGGCCCGAATGCTCAGACAGAGCCAAGGCACAATGGCGATGTCGCCACAGTCACCATGACGCCGAGTATTATCACCACAACGTATCTACGGCTTGGGTATTCCCGAGCGCCACGGAAAATAGTCCTTCACCCAATCCCAAGTGGAGAATAAGACAAGTTTGTGGCACGGCAACACCTAGAGCCCTTGATGCGTTGTAAGCTCCCAAGGAAACCGGGCGTAGGGATGACCCCAGGTTGGCGTACCTCCACCGGCATGTAATGCATTGAAGGTCAACAAAGGTCGTCAGGCCCTCAGAGAGAAACTCGGCCGTATTAGCAGGGATGTGGCCGGCGGCCGAATTTCTCGACCAGCCACATGGCCCCGATATTGAAGACTCATCAATCAATTACGTGAACTGAAGATCGGTCCGGACAGAGCGTTTGCCGAATATCGGTGAAACCGCATCTTGGGTCGGTCAACCTCCCCAAGCGGACGATACAGTATGCGGCGGGACGATCCTGTGAGGTCGAAGTGACATATATGCTAGGATGCTTTCATTTTTGGTTTAGAGACTGCCCTTCCCTCATTTCACGAAGCATCTCAAGTCTTTGCTCCATATGTTCTTCATTATTTCAAGAATCGCTCCTTTGTTGGTGCTCCTCTCCTTCCATTTGAAGAACTTCCGGAAGGAACTTCGAAGCCAGATCATGCTAAGTTCATAGCTCCTTTAAAACAGGCTTGTGGACTAACACTCACCTTGCTTCCTCCCCCATCTGTAGATAAGAAGGCACGAACTGATCCACAGCCGCACCCCAAATCTAAGGCTATAGTGGAGGTGGATTCTTCAGAGAATGAGGTTGAGAATAATTCAGATTAGATGGATGGTTTTGATTAATTATGACACTTGTTTATTTAGTCTTTTATTTGTTTATCTGTTTTCAGTTAATACATTTATTTGTATGTAAGCAAATACATTTATTTACGTCTTATTAAAAAATGAAATAGTTGTTATTAAGATTTCAGATTTGATTAAACTCTATGTACCAAGATTATAATATATATAAGTTATATACTAATACTCTTCATATTATTAAGAAACGATAGGCCCCGACGGGACCATCATTTTATTCTATCATGAGTATTAATGGTACCCAGTGTCATGAATTATGTAAGTTATATATCAGTTATCCTCATGTTGCCAAGAAATGATAGGCCCCGACAGGGCCTATCGTTTTATTCTATTATGAGTATTAATGGTACCTAGTGTCATGAATTATGTGTATTATATATTATATCATCATCATAATCACTAGAATAATGTTAGGTTGGGCCGGTTGAAGCTCTTGATAAATGTGTTATAGATTACTTACTTCAATCTTCATTGTCTATTTCCAACAGTATTGGTCCTACAAGATGCTGTAAATATTACAGCATCATTCTCACTAACGGATTGCATAAAAGATGCTGTAACTATTACAGCATCTTTCTCACTAACAGATTGCTTAAAAGATACTATAAATATTACAGCATTGTAGGAAACACAGGGGTAATTGCGATGGGGCTCAGCTGCAGCTGGGTTCCATCTAGAATCAATGCATTATATGTTTTTCTATCGTCTAAAGAGAAGAGCAAGGGAACGCTGGTGAGGCGATTGAGAAAACTCTTGCCCGCTAGTATCTCGCGCTAGATGAATAGGGGCCACACAAATTGGCTGGGTCCTATTCGCCGCAGCGGTAGAACTTCGGGTTATTCCGCCCGCAACACTTGTCATCTCAACAGTTCCAACAAGCATCTTTCTCATTGACAGATTGCATAAAAGATGCTGTAACTATTACAGTATCATTCTTACTGACAAATTACATAAAACAATAAAGCAACTATTATAACAATTATTATATATTTGTTCATTATGTCATATCTTCTATAATTACTAAAATAATGTTAGGTTGGGCCGGTTGAAGCTCTCTTTAAAAGTATTAAGAATTTACTTATTTTAATTTTATCATAATTTCTCTTATTAATTTATTGCCGTATTCTTTTTTATGGTGGCTCTTCATCCTCTTCATCCTCCTCATCTATCAATTCTATCTCCTTCGACTTTTCTTCTTACAATGTCTTCATCCCCATCCATTTATGCCAATCTGTTGAAATATCGAAATAGGTATCGAGTAAGCGTGGTTATAATCCTGTTAGATATCCTCGCTGTAATCCATAGTTTGTCTTCCATAGTCGAATATCATATCCTGTTTGAGCGGCAAGTGCTGTAGCTTTGGGATTATGTGACGCAGAGGTTAGGTTAAATATATCCTTGCCAATAAACTCATCACTAATCGCCACTACCATTTGTTGATATATCGTCAATCCAAATACCATCCTCTTAAAGTGTCGTTGACTTGTTTCTCATAGTTTTTCTGATAATAATCGACTATTCCAATACTTGTTTAGAATTGGTGCATTGGTAAAGACATAGCTTCCGCTGGCTGAGAAGGTTGACATCGTTTTTCGAAGAAGATAATGCGTAAACGGTCGGAGATAAATCAAATGGACAAAAAGAAGACAGCCAACATCATATGGTAAGAATCGCGCTACCCAGAAGTCATTGTTGGCCTTTTTGTTGTATCGAAAAAGAAGAAGTAAAGAACCTTAGTAATAGACAATATTGCATAAGATATCCATATTTTTGAACTTGCATGGCTCGATTTCTGATCCACGACTTGGTTAGCCTCTAGTAAGATGAATACATAGCCATAGTTTTACTAAAAACTCGTCTGCTTTATTGATATATCGTTTGACTTGAGCTTTATTCCATTATATATTTTTACACATCTGGTTCGGATCTGGTTGACTCAAGTATTCGATATATCGTCGATAGGCCTTATCCATACCCTGTCGTTTATTATCCGGATTTAGCCCAAAAAAATATCCGCAGTCAGGTATTGATATTACATCAATTAAGGATGATAAATCAATCGACAAATCCAGTTCTGGAAGTAATTCGCCTGCCATTTGCTGTACTTCGATAACCATCGTTTTCACATACTCCTGAAATTCAACTATACTCATCTCCTGATCCTCAAACTTAAGCCGACTCTTATCCAATGACTATTCTAACTTAGGTTTTGGACCCATATCTTTTACTAGAGCCTTTCCAAATGCGAGTTGCTCAATGATTTCTTCTATTGGATTGTATAACCCATATACCAAATATCGTTCGTGAATTTCCATCAGTCGAGTCACTTGATTATTGTATTCGTCACGGGATAATATGTCGAGATAGTCATATCTTCATACTGGCAAAGCGAATTCAAGAATCAAAAGACGGCTAAGGTAAAGATGTCCTGCAAAATAACTGGTATAGTCGCGTGGTGTCTTAAAGCATCGAGTTTGAGGTCGTAAACCAAGAACTGCGATAAAGTTGATAATTAAACTCTGATTTGGGTTGCTATTATTGAATTCATATGTCAATAATTCAATACACAATCCAAACAAAAACTCTTCCGTTGTTGGTATGTTATTTTGGATATAATCCATAACTGGATCGTATTTGGTATATCTTGATTCGATCGATCGCAGGCCATTAAGAGAAGTCCAAATCTGTTCCATCAATTCCAGTTCTTTCGTTCGAAAAACAATCTCATATATCTCTTGTCGTTCAACTTCATACTTTCCAAACACCCGAAACAAGTATACCAACATTTGTTTCCATATTTGAATATATCGTTGCAATGTTTCTTTCTTTTCTAGCTCTTGCAATGATTTTCAGAAGGGGGTTTGTGATCAATAACTTTTGATCCATCGTCGTGTCAGGTTTAGCGTTCCTTGCATCGTATTTAGTACTCGTTCTACCACCAAGTCAAATTTACTAGCCATTGTCTGCAACTTTATCTCATCCTCTTTACATGACAAAATATCCTCCTCTTGCCAAGTTCCAAGTACTTGATTGTCGATATTTTTGTGATCTGGAAGGTATGTTGTTGCAAGGATAAGGTCCATTGTTTGTCCATCAAACTGCTTCACCCAACCCATATGTTGCAACCAAGCATTAATCTCTGTTTGCTCATATCCATCTTGTCTAATATAGTGATCTCCATCTATATTCCAATTCTGTTCCTCTCCATCCTCCTCTGCACTCAATAATTCAGGTTCGTCGATAGGCTGAGGATTGGAGGTATGCATATTTGGAGATATATTGACAATCCAGTGCTGATATCCTTGCATCAGAAGGTTATATCAAGTATGTAACTTGACTGCAGTCTAAAGGTTTCCGTTTTGCTTTTGATATGAGATGCGGTTCTTAATCGTATGCGCAGCATAGAGGTGATTTCGAAAGTTTTTTGCATTTGTAGTGGTGATATAGGAACAAAGATTGCATGACAACCCATCATAAAGTGGAAGGAATGGAATTGGCGGAGAATGACTTATACGTGGAGGAATATCAGCTTTTGTTGCTGCAATATTGATACTTTTCAAGTATGTTATTGTAGGATTGCGATCTTTAGCCTCGATATTGTGTTGGCGATGAAGATAATTTTCGAGTGCTTGAAACCAGATTGCCGACTTGCAAGAATAACAAAATATAAAGTTTTCGGGTTGAATAACTTCGAGAAAGGGAAGAAATTCAGGAATTGGAAGTGGTGTAGTAGACATGTTGATGGTGTTGATGATACTGAGTAGAGCACAATAATCTAATGAGGTCGATGATAAAAAAATTCGAAAATTCAAATATAGACATTGTATTTAAGTGTAATTTTCAACTCCATAATTAAAAAATTTTAATATTGTCGCTATGCTATTCAAGATTTATTTAATAGTTATTCCATTCGGAAATTAGACATCCAATTACCGATGCTGGTGTTATGAAAATTTAATTTTAAATAAAACATTGACAGTCGATTGTATTTTACATCCGATTTCAAGTGAAATTACATATTGCATCCAATTACGACTAAAATCGAAATTGATTGTCAATTATTATGTCACTTGTAGTGTTCATATCTCTAGGTTATTTTCTGAATTCGGACTCTGAGTTGCAACCTACATGCTACATAGATGGATAACAACCTATTACCATACAAAAAGATTAGACTTTGATTCTGAGTCCTTTACAGTACTTTATGTTAAAAAGCGAGAATCCTAATGAAGGCAGTTTGATATAAAATAAGCTGTTGCGAGGTATGACCTCAGAGCATTCCGCTCAGGGGTAATGGGCGGGTCCAGGCAATGCTTCACCCACGTCACTGGGTCCGAGCATTGCCCACGGGACTGGTGATGAAGTCATGGCACCTTGTGATATGGTGCCATGACATCCACTCGTTCAGCCGTGCCGGATAGGACTTTCTAAATAGGAAGTCCAATCCGGCATTGGCTCAAGCATATCGTCATACTTGGACGACTTGCTTTGCACCTCCTAACGGAGGCACCACTTTATATAAGGAACACCACACATCGGTGTTCTATGGGCAAGTGAGCGAGCAGCTCATTGCCATGCTCTTGGCGGCGGTGGCAGATGGCAGCACCTCACCGCCATTGCTCCGCCTGCCGTCTTCAATTCTACTTCGCTATGTAGCATATAAGCTCCATGGCATGCCCTCGTTCTTGTATCTAGGCAAGCAATTAGGATACATTCGATTCTATGCAACCTGCCTCCGTAGCCCTCATTTCCTGATATAAGCAATAGGCTTAATTAAATTCTTAATTACATTTCTGTGCATGCATAAAGCCCATTTATATACTCAAGACACTGCTGCATCTCAGTACTGTCAAGGCGCTATCTCGATTGCTCTAAGTATCACCACCATATATCATCATGGTATTGAGGCAATTCAGACACCTCAGCTATCGACAAGCACTTGTATGCTTGACCTCAGCTTGCTAGTGTTGCCCTAAGATGGTGATGATAACTTCTAGTACTAATCTATAATCTCTATTCAATACTTTATATTAGGATCGAACCTTATCAAATAAGCAATCAAGTAACCTCTAGTTACTCACTAAAAGGAACAATACATGGGTCTCGTACCTTTACAGCATCAATGCTAGGTTACATGAATAATGCTAAGATTAATTCACTATTCTGCCCTTCATTCTTTGTATTTAGGTTCCTCTCTAATTTGTGTCACTGCCGAGCATGTTGTTGTTTTGATTCTCTTGCTAATTTCCACTAGCTAATTTTAGCACATATAACCACCTCGGTATTGTAGCTCATATTATTGTTAGTTACTACCATACTGTATATTCTTCAATTCCCTTTCCTGTTGCCTATTGTCCTGTTTTGTTGTCAGTTACATCTTATCATCTATGTCTTGCGCTATTACATTCAGCTTACCATCACTGCGACTTTGCTGAACTCGGCGGTGTCTCGCCTTTATATACTGGACACAGCCCATCTGTGTTTATATCCTAAATGTTCAAGTCTATCGGTAGATCGTCCATATGTCCACTTGCTGGTATACATGCTATATCCCCCCGATTTATCGCCTCTTGGCATAGATTATGATCTCTTTTCTATGTATAATTGCATTCTGCATAGTGTATCATTCACTGTGTACACATTCTTGCTATCCTCGTAATCTGTCCTTAGTATAGTTATTGTCTGTGTCTTGTTGGTGTTGTCGTCAATACCTTGTTAAATCATGCATATTAACTTCACCTACCCCTCCTCATATGTTATATTGTTTTTACATATTTATATAGGGTGTTGGTGTAGCCACCGTACATTTTTGCGTAGCCACCGTACATTTTTGCGCAGCCATCGCTTTTTGCGCGGCCACCGCCCTGCCAACCCCACCGACCCTACCAACCCCGCGACTACTACTGCAGTACGGAAGGGTGAGCTGGCAGGTGAGACTCATATGTGTGCTACATACAAAAGTGGGAGCTCCGGACGAAGAGGTAGGGTGCTTCCTGCCAAGCCATCCCAGGTAAATCTAGCTAAGTGCGTCCTGCTACAAACCACCTCCACAGCCGCTTCCCTCTCAAGACCAGCGTCCTGCGGGTAAGATACATAAGAAATAGTAAAGAGTGTGCATATATAGTAAAATAATAAAGTGAAATGTCAGCTAGGTTAGTCCTGATCCTCCTCCTTCTCCTCAGTGTCTCCCTCAACTCCCTTATAGTATAAAGCCTCCATTTCCCCCTCAGTATCACTGGTACTCTCGCTCTGGATGTTTTCTGACGCTTTCCCAGCTCCCCCTGAAGAAGATTCCCTGGTATCCCTAGCCCTCAGCTCCTCTAGCCCTAACTTTCTCCTTTTTCTCTTGGGTCCCCCCCTGGGATATCCAGTAGCTCTCTTATGCTACTTATCCTTCCAGCTCAGAACATTCTCATGAACAAAAGCATCTACCATATTCCTAACTCCTCCTTGGATATCTACTACATTGTGTGTCAAGATCCTAGATATAAAGAAGAGAGCCTCTCTCTTTTTGACTTCCACTGTGATCTTAAGCTCCCAGAATACCATAGTAGCCGTGGTAAAGTCCCCCCAGGCAGTGTTGACATTCAGGCCACAGTGATAGTCGCTGGCATCCTTGTGGGGCGTCCCTTTATCCATCATACCCCTTAAAATGGCACAAGTATACCAGACTCCACAAGTTGGTCTAATATCCCCAGGGAGAAACCTGTTGATACTGGCGTACCTGACATACATTTGAGGGTCCAGAATGCGTAGTATATTAGACATATGCCTGAAGTAGGGCTGGTTTGCGTCTAGCCATTGCTGGGAAGCAGGAAAATTCTTTTTATACTCAACTGACATAAAGGGTTCCATGCTGTATTTTCTCCATAAACCCCAGTATTTCTCGCTGGTCTGGCCTCTCATATGCTCCTTGGACTTGCTGAAAGGTATGAGGTCTGCTGTAGTGGCTAGTGTCTCTGTGTATTGGGTAGGAATAGGTAGGCGATAGGTAAGTAGATGTCCATTCTTGTCCTCAATTCTCAGGTGATTACCATTGGATCTGTAGGAGGGAAATGTCTTCCAGTCACTGTTGAGGGCGTCCTGAAGCTCTTGCCCCTTGATCCGGCGGTCTGCTTGCTTCTAGAGGTCCCTGTATAGCTGAAGAACCTGTACCACAGTCATATCTTCCTGCTTCTTTTTCCACATATACAAGTCATGCTTGATGGCATGGCGTAGTCCCTTCTTGCCATGGTCATAGTTCTGATATGCCTTGAGGTCATTGATGAGATACTCAACCCGCTGCTTGAGTTTCTGACCCATAGTGTTAAGAAACAAGCAAGAGAATGTGGTTCGGAGGTATTTCGCTCGGCGTGCAGGAGTCGTATCGCAGGTCCGGCATGACGGATCGAAAGAGCTCGACAAGGTGGTTCTGGATATTCAAAAATCTCGGGAAATGGACAAGAATTGGCTGAGATGCAGCAGCCTGAAGTTGCAGATGGCTAAAAATGATGCTCGGGGGTTACTTGCTTAGGAAGAGGACGTTGTACGGCAAATCGGAGACAACAGATCGATAGAGCTCGATTAGGCGGTTTCGAATATTCAAAAATCTCGGCGATCAGACAAAAATTGGCTGAGATGCGGCGGCCTGGAGTTTCTAGTGGGGCGACTTGGTGGGGTACGTGATGGCCGGAGGTTTGGTGGGGTGCGGCTCGGCACGCCGAGCCTCAGGGGCTGTCAGCCTCCTAGAGCCTCCCAGAGTACCTAAAGCAGCTCTGACAGCAATTTCCCACTTTTTAAGACCCAGTTCAATCTCTCTTCTTCTTCTTCTCTTCTTCATAGCTAACCACCATCCTTCTGTAGAGTCGGGCGTTCTCAACAGGCAGTACTAGTCCACACTATCTGGCATCTCTGGACAGTTTTAGTCGTGAGGGACAATGATAAACCTCCTTCTGAGCTTGGAAGTAAAACTAGGCGATGTAGGCAGACTTGTAATGAAGTTTTGCTCAATTTTTCTTAGAAAGCGGATGTAAGGTCAATGGTGTTAGTGCGCTGGGAGGAAGCCGGCATATGACCAAACCCCAGAGTATATCGGCACTGTCACGGCTAGCCATCAAGACGTTATGGACTGGCCCACGTTGTCCTTAGGGCCAGCCTCCACTAGGAGCTGCACGATCGTGGAGCCTTATAATGATGAAGTTGAGTTTCAACACTATGACATCGATGACACATACAACCACTATAGTGCCAATGGCAAGCTGCCACCGCTGCACAGTTGTGCACTGTGCATCTACTTGTATATAGTCAGCTTCTATCTTGCTATCCTGCAAATCCTGCAAATCACCTCCAAAATACTAACTTCTTAAATATCCTTATCTTTTCTTACAAGTCGCTGACTCTTGTGAGTAGATACTTGTGTTGCAAATGTCATACCCCTAAACTCTTCCATTTCTGTCCATAAAGGAGCTGCTTCTCCACCTGACTGCATTAACCATGCAAGTTCAATTTCCATTAAATCATCTTCAGAAGAGTTATGCATAGAACTTTCTGGTTCCAACCTCTTTTCTTGGGTTTTTCTTTTCCGTGGTTGTTCCTTTTAAAAACTTTTTGGCTCCAGATTCCTAGCTCTTCCAGTCCTAGTACGCTTTCACCTTTTAACCTCCTCTTTATTTTGAGCTAACTCAAATTGTGATGGATCTCGCTGTATGGATGATTTTGGTCTATGGTTCAATAACCCTTGCAGACAACCTCGAGTGGAAACAATTGCTGGATTAAGAATTGGAGTAGGAGGAATTTGAGTAGGGCCTTCTGGAGATGTAAAGAACCAGCGTTAATGAAAGTCATGTAAATACAAGACTTTGTTTTGTGCTATTCGTTCCTGAATAACATGGTAACATGGTAATCCAAAAGAGTCAAGATGTGTACGAGAACATTTATGATGCAAGCTTGGCCAATCAAGGATCTGTAGCTGCTCTCGAACACGCCAAAGCGCGTAAGGGGTAATATGACCAATTAGAGGCTAAAGAACTGGAACAAGAAAGCATTGTGATGTTCGGTTTTTTGCAGAAGCAAGAGCTGCGCGATATTCAGTATGCTGATTTGCTAACATCAATGCTAATGATGTTAATACACTATGAAGATCTCCGGTTGAGACCTGTAAATAGCGTTTGATAACTGAATGAGCTCCTTCAGCTCGAGATGTTTGACGATGGCCGAAGTGAAGATATCGATTCACCCAACACTGTATAAATCACTCTTTATAATCTATAAGCCATGTCTTGTCGATATATCAAAGGAATTTTGGGAATTGCTGATAAGCAATCTGAAGTACTGATAGCCGTAAATTGTACAATTCAACTGAAGGACTAGTAACAAGCTGATTCCATAGCTTTAAAAAGCCTTCTTTCTCTTCTGTTTTTGGTTTAAAAACTTGACATTGCTGTCCATATGCAAGAATATTCTTGTTGATATGCCAAAGGCATAGAATATTCTGTGTTGCTGGAAGAGTATGCTCGATTGCTTTCATCAGCCCTTTATCATGGTCCGTTACAATTACTTCAGGAGACTTAATCTTTCTCTTCTTCAAAATGTCACTTAACATCTTTAAAGCCTCTTTATAATCTTCCTCGGTTTCACCAGGAAGAAACACAAATGCAGCATAAAATGTTGTACCCAATCCAGTTGACCCAAGAATATCTAGCAGCGGCATTCGGAATCGGTTAGTCTTGTATGTGCAATCCATTAACAAGACCTCGGGATATCGCTGTAGAAGCTCTAAAGACTTTGGATGAGCAAAGAGGATCATTGAAATTCGCATTTCAGAATCAAGATAGTACTTGTATTCGTATTCACTATTATACAGCTCAAATAGCATTACTTTGATTGGTGATTGTCCAGCAAGAAAATCAATCTTGCATTCTCGCCGTATGTTGTAGATATCTTGCATACACCAAAGATGATCAGGATATGTTTGCGACACTGTTGATGCAATCTCTTTCGGTTTAATACCAGCTCGTGACATTGCAGCAATCTGTAGGCGTATTTCATCTGGAAGCTTTCAATGCTGATGAAATGCAATTGGATCTTGAGCATCATGGTTGTGACTGCCGTTCTTGACTAAAAGACTCCACTTAACATCCTTTCTTAAGGCTGCTTGACAGCGAAATGGACAATCAGTCTTTTGACTAATCATTGGCTTTTTGCGATCAACTACCCGATCTCGTATCTTTCCTCCTTTTACACAACTAAGAGTTCGTACTCTTATTTGTCCCTTCCGATCACAATGACTTTGTCCAATAGCAATTGCATATCCATGTTGCTTTACAAAAGACTGGATAGCAGTTTCAAGTTCTTCGTAGGTTTCAAAAACCTGTTCAGGTGGTGGTGCAAGATCTAACAAAGTAAGATTAAGCAAGGCAGGATCAAGCGGTACAACAGAGTCAAGCTCCATATTTGTAAGAGGTGCTGAGACATCTGTCCACAGGTGTCCTGGTAATATGTCAACCGAGGGTAACTAGGATCGTGCAGATACAATCGGGTTCGTAGGTATGAAGATAGCTGGGCCGTAAATATGTCGCAAGGGGGTCGCAGGCTCAGCAGTCAGACTTCTAGCGATGAATGGCGATGGTAGAGTAGCTTCTAGATTACTTCTAAATAAGAACTAATCGCTAATTTCCCAAAGGTTCTTGTGTGAAATTCTTGATTACTAATGTTAACTGCTTTTAAGGCAATGTACTTATTGGTTTATTGGTGTAAAAGGCGGTGGCCGCACAAAAATGTACAGTAGCTACACAAAAAGGTGGTGGCCGCGCAAAAATGTATGGTGGCTACGCAAAAATGTACAGTGGCTACACCAACACCCTTTATATATTAATATATATAATCTTAAATATTTATTATTTCTGACAATATATATTTGAATCTTCTTTTAAAAGTTGCAGTCTCAATATTTCTTGGATTCACATAATATATAGCCACATATTAACCTCATCATCAAATTTTTCATTGACAAACTACATTATGATAGACTCTATAATATCAGTTGATTCACCTATTAACTACCATCTCCTTTTTCCTATTAGTTCTTCTCCTACTACTCCTTCTTCTAAACATGTCATCCTCTGTATCAGTCTCATTCCCAGTAATCCCTGCTAAAACAATTACTACATTAAGTATATCAACCCTTTTTTGCATTATTGTGGCTAGTGGAAGCCCTCTATAAGCTATCCCAGATAGCATTATATATATATAGATGGATGTTCCACTACGCATTCATAGCATATTGTTCTCAATATGAAGAAACACCTATTCTCTGGCTCCGACTTTGACTAACTGCCTCATGAGGTCTATAAAGTTGGGTGTCAATATGTCTATCGCCCTTTTTGATGCAGCCACCACCCTTACATAGCAACCACCTCACGATCATCTGCATGTTACATGACACTAGTATATATAACCAACCAAAATGTTATCCTAAAACACAGTCACCTAGTACCATTAGTCTTGCATATGCGCACAAACTCATTTCAATGTCTTGGTAATATTTCTTATCGCTTAAGCCTTAAGTTCTGCCAATAAGAATGGAGCCAGACCTTGCCGCTCCTGATGAATAGGCCTTTGATACTTTTAAAGACCTTCAAGAATATGTTCAGACCTTTGCCAAGTCTCATAGCTATGCTGTAACGATAGGCAGGAGCCAGCAAAATAAAAAAGGTAAAATGAAGATAAAATTTCTCATTTGCGTCAAAAGTGGCAAGGTCCATAATCGAGTTCATGATCGCCAAAAACTCCTTTTTAGCCAAAAGACAGAATGTCTGTTCCAGTATCGAACCCAGCTAGTCGATAGGCACTGGATATTATCGGTTGCAAATTCGAGTCACAACTACTCTGCCGAAGATCCAATCGCATTTTATCAACATCGGAAGCTTCCAGAAGTACAGTACCATAACAAAAGTTTTCGCGAGCGCGCTCAATTTGCGACGTGTCTTCTGAACACAACATTTTCAATCTACACTTGCAACCCAATGCCACGCACGCCTCTTGCCCCCAAAAGTGCCAATGCACATGTCCAAAAACAGCAGAAGACCTCTAAAAAAGAATTGTCATCTCATAAACGCGCAGTAATTGAGGGGATGTACCTGGCAAGCATTTCAAATTCTAAGATTTCGCATCTTACCGAAATACCTGAATCAACTGTCCGGTCTACCATCAAACGTTTTTCTACCCGCTCAAAGGGTCACTCCCTACCTCGAAGCGGCCGTCCCCCTAAGCTTGATAGGGTTATAAAGCGAAATATTATTCGATTTGTTCGACGAAATGTCAAAGCTACATATGCACAAGTTAGGCAAGAGCTTAATCTTGATTGCAGTGACCGAACTATTGCCCGCATCGTTAAGAAGCAAGGGATAAAGAAGTGGTTGGCTAAAAAGAGACCTATTTTGACTGAGCAGAATGCTAAGGAACATTACAAGTGGTGCAAGGAAAGGAGATACTGGGGGGTTGAGGAATGGAAGAAATATATCTGGTCGGACGAATGCAGTGTTGAGCTCGGTTCTGGACAAAAGCGACAATAGGTCTTTCGTACACCCTCACAAAAGTGGGAGAAAGACTTTATTCAGCCTTATAAGAAAGGCAAAGGGGTAACTCTAATGGTTTGGGGTGCATTTGGAGCTGGAAAGCGATCGGAGCTAGTGTTTATGCCTGGTGATCCAGACTCAAAGCGAGGGGGGGTCACTTCAGCAGTTTACCTCGAAGTTCTGAAGAATATGTTGCCAACACTATGGGAGCCAGGCTTGGAATTTATGCAGGATAATGCTAAGATTCATACTGCAAAAATTATTAAGGCATGGTTTGTTGAACAAGGTATTGTGGTGGTAGAATGGCCTCCGCATTCATCAGACCTCAATCCAATTGAGCATGTCTGGGCGCAACTGAAGCGCTGGGTTTACAAACATCACCCAGAGCTCTTAAAGCTTACTGGTGACAATCAAAAGGTTAGAGACAAGCTTTTGACAGCTTTGCAGGAGGCATGGGAAGCACTACCAGAAGATTTCTTTACTACGTTGGTAGAGTCTATGGGGCAGAGGGTAGAGGCGGTGAGGAAAGCAAAAGGATGGTATACAAAGTATTGAGTATAATCTATTGTATTTTTAACATTTCCAAATTTAAGTATATATACTATATAACTATCTTACGAAGCCGCATAAGAATTGAGCAGCTTTTGGTTATGCTGCGAGAAGTTGTTTGTTGAGCGCGAAAGACTTTCGAGGGCGGCCGACCGAGCGATTCGCGAAAACTTTTGTCAGGGTACTGTAATATAGCTTCAGGTTGCAGCAACGTCTTAAGTAGGTATTGGACCTAAAGAGATTGCCTTTATGATATTATAGACGTACCTTAGTCAAGTATGACGAATTCAGAATATCTACAACCTCTGTCGCCAACTGAAGGAAGAGCTCCTTCAGTGCCACTCACCAATTGAAGCTATGCTAAAGAAGCTTTATTTGAGTCACTACAAATATAACTACAACCTCAATGAAAATGGAAGAATTACCTTTCTATTTTTCATCCATCCCAAGTCACTTCAACTTCTACAGCAGTATTCTGAAGTCCTTTTGATGGATTGCACCTACAAAACGAATCGTTTCAACATGCCATTACTCGACATCTTAGGTTCCACTGGTCTTGAAAAGACATTTTATGTTGCATTCGTTTTTTTGTCAAGAGAGATAGAAGAGGATTACTATGCAGAATTAGAGATGCTAGAGTATATAATGAAGAGGAGGGAAATAAAAAGCCTAAAGGTGATTATTACAGATCGGGACTTTGACTTGATAAAGGCGGTTAATACTGTTTTCCCAAATACTACTCATCTTCTTTACCTTTGGTACATTAACAAAAACTTTCTATCCTATGGACAGCAACATCGAGTCTTTGCAGTTGACAGTGAAGAAGAGCTTGAATTTTTAGGATACTGGAATCAATTAGTACAGTTACTATCACTGAGTGAATATATCCAGAGGCTATCAGCAATCGAAGCAACTTACCACTAATTCCCGAATTTTCTATGCTATTTAAAGAGAACTTAGCTAGATAACTATAAAGAGAAGTTTATTCAGTATTGGGCCAATCGCCATCTCTACTTTGGGCATTGGGAGACGTCATAAATTGAGGGTGCTCATTCAGTTATCAAGCGATATCTTCAAGTATCAACTGAAGATTTACATAGCATTATGACAGCTTTTACTCTTATATTGAACAATCAACATATTGAGCATCATACCGCTATGAGTTCTGTAAGAAATCAAACCCTATAGGCCTTCCAGGTACCAATGTTCTGGTCAATAATAGGTCATATTTCTCTATATGCAATTTGGAGAGTATATGATCAGCTACAAATCCTCCAGCATCTAACTCTACAATATGAGTGTCAGCACACTCATATAGACTCCCTAGGATTACCATGCTCCTATATCATTCAACAACAAATTCCTCAAAACGAAGTACTTTATCTCCATGACTTTCATCACTGCTGGTTCTTTGTTCCATCTCCAAGTGATTTCATTTAAACAGTTCATCAACCTATTCTCAATCCTCTTGTCATCAAAAGCAAAGGCCACCCAGTAGGATCAAAAAATTGACAGCCTGTATCATCAACTTAGTATGAACCCTCAAGATTTGAGACTATCGTAGAGAAGCAAAGTAAAAAGGGAAGAGGGGGGGAAGGGTAGAAAAGAACTTAAGCTGGTAGAAAGAAAGTGATAAGAGAATTATCAGAAAATGGAAGTTTTGAAGGAGGGGACTCTGATGAGGACAAGCTAACTACTCTTGAGTTAAGATGGCTAGTAGAGTCGAATGGGAAATAGGCACCTCTCTAGGCAGAAATGGAAGAGTTTGCAGATATGACTACAGCAACATAAGCTATTCGTAGAAGCCAAAAACTAGTGAAAAGTAGTATGTTAGAGGACTAGATTAAATTGTGACAAACTATGCAATAGACTATGAAAATCAACTAGAGTTAAATATATACATACAGGCAGCGAAACTACTAGAGCCCTCCTGTTGATGCCTAGAACATCATTGCCATAGTTGCTTTGGTGGTTGCTGTGCAAGGGCAGTGGCTACACAAAAAAGGGCGGTGGCCACGCAAAAAAGAGTAGTGGATATACTGACACTTATAAAGTTACTTGTCGGGATTCAGATCTGTAAGTACTATGCTTTATACTCTCGTCTTTTCTAACTGTTGTAGGCACTTTAAATATCGAGATCCTAGCAAGTATGCTTAATTATATTCCATTGTATGCCATTACTCAAAGAATTATATATAGGGAAGACTATTTAAGATAGTTTGAATATGTAAAACCATAGCATAGATCTTAGGGCTTAACTAGTAGTGTGACGGCTTAGAGATGATGGAGTATCTTCGATGTAAAGTCATCGTAAAGTGTTCTTAGAGACAATGTAACAAAGTTTAGATCAGCAGAAACACTCTTAATTCTATAGGGTAAGAAGAACTAATCGTTGCCCATCCTACTATAGGCAGCGGACTGCTTAAATACATGGTTCAGCCGGCTCCCCGACAGCTACCTCGTTCTCTGATCTGACTCTCATTATCTTAATTCCTTCCGTTACCGGCTATGTAGTCTACTACCAGCGATGTCATCGGATCAGTATTGACTACCTTCAGAAGTCACTCTTCTGGCGTACCATTTTGTAGTGACGTCTTTATCAATGGAGGTAGGAAGCCGCTTCCGTTGTTTGCTTGGCAGTTGTATAGGATTGCAGATGTTGCTTACTTATAAATCATGTCGTCTTTGTGGAGATCTGATGTCATTATACCGTCTGGTAGTTGGAAGCAGTTTTGGAAGTCTGACGCAGCTATGAGCCTCATTGCTAGTGCCTTACAGAATACTAGGTTATTATTGGATACTTTCAATTTCATTTCGCATATCTCGATATTTCAGTTGCTATATCTAACAAAGACAACTGTATATCATGATCTTAAGTATATTGTTTATCTTGCTGACTATTGTCAGAGCCTAGATAGTTGGTTGCAGGTACTCGAGCTTGGCATATGGTAGACGGGCATATAGTTGGTACTATAAGCTCAATGGTTCATATAGACTTGTAGTTTGTAGATATGGTTATGCAGGTTATTAGGGTGCACGTAGGATGCAACAAGCGGAAGAAAGATGAATTGATGATGATCTAAAGCCTTAGTAGGGCAATCTAAGTACACGGTGTTTGTGAGTCATGTGACCCATACATGCAGAGCTCCAAACCGTAACACAGGTATAGCTCTATTCTAATGATGCTTTATATACAATACATGTGTTGACCAATAAGATTGCAAGAAGTATCCTCATCAGTCTCTAATAGAGGTTCATGAGCTGCGAACCTTGGCAGTGTGAGCATGGCTTGCTCCACAGTCTGAGCTCTTGTATGGCCGTTATATAGGGCTTATGTAAACGGACCCTAGTCCACTAGTAGTTAACCTCAGAATATCCTCGCAATCAGTTGAATAGAAAAATGCCATTTTTCATTCTTTCTCGATTACATACAGTGTCTTGGTGGTTCTCACGTGACTTCCTGTATTTCATTACCTGCCCAATACCGGACACCATTGACCAAGTCGCGAGGTAAGGCCTATCCGATGGACGACCTCTCCATCCTGCGCCCCCTAGATCCTGCAGAGATCGATAACTCCATAGTCGCAAATGCAAAAGAGGCCATCTCGGATGCCCCCCGTGGAAACCTGATGCCCGAGACCTATACTACTTTTCAGCACTCTATCCTTGGCGTTCTGGAGCTCAGTCCGAATCCCAACACGACAGCAGCCTGGATCATCGAGAGGCTGACTCCACCCAGCAATGGAACGGAAGAGTTGCTTGCGAAGTTGTATGCTGATATCCGTTTCGCATGCCAGTTTGCGAAATCCAGGGGCGGTCGGCCGCCGAAGGGCATCGATGTTGCCACATCCGTACCCTCCACACCAGCAGAAGGTGGGACAGAGGATCCTACAGCTGTCGCCAACCCCCCCCGCACAGTTAGCCGCAGCAGTAACTTTTCCAAGCTCATCAAATCGGTTGGACTCTGCCGCATTACGGGCGATACCACTTCCATAATTGAGAGCTGCCACATCATTGCATTCGCAACACCCAACGCCTCTAACTCCCGACTCCAATCCTACATTGAACTCGTGAAGGCGATGTTCGGAGAGGCAGCTTGGTTGGCCTTGCTGAGAAATGTAGTGAGTGGGTTGAGTGATTGTGGGGGACACAATATCAATCGGCTGGATAATGGAATTACGATGATCCCTTCTTGCCACCGAGCGTGGGATGCTATGGCGTTTGTGCTTGTGGTAGATTGGTCCACTCACGATAGCGGGAGTGGGGAGGTATAGCGGTATCCTTATAACTTGTCGGGAATACTCTACTAACCTCTTGGTGTATATGGGTAGTTTAACGCTAAATTTGAATGGATTACGCCCCCCCAAAATGCCATTCACAACTTCTGGAATGGCCCTGTGCATATCTTGCCCTCAGGTGATCTTCTTTTTCCGCCTATGGCATCCGGCACGGTCATACCCTTTAAACGTATTGAGCCCCCCCTGCTCCCAAATGGACGACAACCCGACACCCCACCAGTGCCAAGTGCACATTTGCTGTATGTCCGAGAGACGTTGGCAAGAATCGCACACTTAGTGGGGGCAGCGGGAGAGTGGGAGGACGATGATGAAGGAGAGTCAGAGAATGGTGATCCCGTGGACCTAGAACTAAGTGTTAGCGACGGTCCAAGGTCGCTTTCGGGAGACGATGGGGATGGCCCCAGGACCCCGTCATCTGATACGAACCATCACTTCAGCTGCGAGAAGCTCTCACAACTCTTTCCTACTTGGTTTCCACTCTCTCATGAACCTTCGTCGCTGGCCCAGGCGCTGGACCTTGCAGCCGGGGATGTTATCCGGCAACCAGGTTGTGGCCTGTTTGTGCGTGGGGGATCCGTGAGTGGTCTTGCAAGCAGGAAAAAGAGGCTGGGTACATGTACATAGCGGAGTGGATTGCATTCAGAGTAGGACATCAGAATTCTCCTACAATATTTGGTCTGTATGCTATTTAATCTCTGTGATGCTATGGCTCCTATAGCTCTCATCTACACCTACAGCCCCCAAGGGTTGCTGTTCTAGACAGGTTGGCTATGGTTGCAGGACAGTGACGTTGAGCGCAACTACTTTAGAGTACAAGTGTTATCCTTTCGCGGTGACACATACAGCACAGGAGCCAGTCCGCTCGGGCCGAATTAGAGACCGAAAGGGAACAAAACTGGATTTTGCCGAGATGAGGCCTAACATTCTGGGCAACCTGTGGCCCAGTGATGCGTTATAGTAGACAGCAGCATGTAGTCAAAACTGCTTAATCGCCCATTTTTAAGTTTCGGCGTCGTGGATTCCGGAGGTAGTTATTATAGGGATGGCAAGGAGCGGAGATCTCCATCTCTGACGAACGGGTTCTAACATGGGGATGAGCTACGAGGATTGGGACAAGTCAGTAATACACGATGGCTGGCATGCAGCTATAACCCCAGCAACCCATAAAGCCTCCACCCCCCATAACCGATAGATATTCGGGAAATCCTCCCGTATTCACATGTCTAGACTAGTTCTATTGCCTCCAATATCGAGAACTCTCCATGTGCATATCCTCGAGCTGGGAGATGATCTGCAGATGAAATGAATTAAATATCTCGTCTAGGATTTTTTTATGGGAATTTTGGGCCCATATTTGTTGGGTGTTACCAATTTTGATGTAAAAAGAGCCACACAACAGAAAACCACTCTGGTGCCTCAGCCAATACCGTAATGCCATGGGCCGGGACAACCTATCAATCGCAGGACAGTATCTACACTCATAATGCGAAAGATCCTGGTGCGGTACTTGGTGGCCCAAATCCCACCAAAGGCATGACAACGTCAACCTTCACTCTATGATGGAGATGGTTTGTTTCTTCAGTGGCGCTACTTTCTGCAGGACAAAGATGGCACAATGATTAAAAGGAACGACTATTCGCTCCACCGTAGCAAGGGCTATGTTCTAATGAGAGGCACATATACATCCCTTACATTGCTTTATACCCTAACCGCCGCTGAGACTAGTTGTCTAGGTTCCATCATTGTTGGGAATGAGACTTGGCTTGTCCCAACGACCCCGGCGATTAGCGGAGCCCCGTGTGCATCATTCCGCGATGCTTTTAACTGGGAATGCGGATTTTGGAGCCGATCACGGTCTCTAGATGGGCTTCGAGGCTACACTTATATCTCCCTTGGCCACAGTGAGAACGCTAGAGGAAAAGGAACTATTCACATCAGATTACAACCTCAGAGACTCCTAGAAGGCCTATGAACTTTGCTCAGAATGGAACTGCTTCTGATGATTATTTCAGGAGAGTTACGAGATTGTCTACTTTGGGCCCGGCGGCATCTCGGTCAGCGGTTTCTCGAGGATACCCACCGGCCAGCCGACCGTTGAGTCAGGCAGAGTTTGCCGATATGAGGGGAGCTAGAGAGCCAACCCTTGAGTATAATTCCCTGCAGCTCAGGCGCAATGAGTCTCGCGCGTATGCGAGCCCCTCCTCCCTCCTACTCCGCTCCCAATCCAGGTCGGCGCTGAGATCCATGCTAGTTAACGCCCTCGAAAGAGCCGGTACTGCAATGCGCTTAGCGGAGGAAGGCCTAACGTAGCCCTTCTATGACATTACCTACGACCCCCCGATACTATCCTGAGCGACTATCCCTATACCTTACCTCCGAAAAGATATACCTCTACGCAATGAGAGACGCAGCGGTCGCGCCGACCTTCAACGGGGTTAATCTCTCGTCGATAAACTTAAAAATGTACTTGGAAAGCGTTGAAGCAAGAGCGGAGTGCTGAATGGTTTTCTATAATGGGCTGCGTGTAATAGCTATGCAGTGATCCTATGGGGAAGGATGGATACAGCTAGGCACTGCTCAAGACAGCCCTCGGAAAGAAGCTCACAGCTGAAGTGTCTAGTGATCACGCGGACAGTGGGCTACAAAAACCCCGACAAATGAACCAACCCCTCCCAATCCCAGCGCCAGGGATCTCGGTTTTGACGTCCGGGATGATGAGCATAACAGGGAACTGTACTTGGCGCGGCGATCTATAGCATTACCGACCCCGATGATGTCCAGGAAGCTATTCACTCCTAGTGCTGACAGGTCCTAGTGCTGACAGGTCTAAGGCGGGTTGGTGGCTAGGGGTGTGCTAAGAAGTGGAAGGTCCCTGGGACGCCAGGCCTAGACAGCAGTCTCTAATCTCGCTGCTCTGCTTTGGAGGATCGGGGAATGGCTTAGAGCGCTAGCAAAGGCTACGAGACAACACAACGCCCGCTGGACGAGATAAATATGCCAGATACCGACATGGAACCTGAGGATGGCGACAAAGAAATCAAAAACCACCAGACGGCCGGATAAAGTCGGGCCGTATAAGAAACATAGGGTCGAACCATACCCACTATCACACTGACCCGACCGAGACACCGCGGCCACAAGATTCGCCATACAAGTCCAGCCTGGCATTGGCGTCCGCGATAGATATCGATTCGTCACACCAAATTATAGGGGTAGCCCCCAAGAACATACGACGAGCAGACACCATAGAGATCATCGGCAGCGAAACCCTCGGTCGGAACGCCGAAAAGAGCGGGCACGGTCGGAACCTGAACAAGTCGCAGCGGATCCAAGCAGAAATTCTCACGAATTGTCGCCACTATCAGGGATGCGGAGCAACACAGACGGTTAGTGCAAATACTATCCTAGCCTAGGTCACGCTACCAGCGCGCCAATTACTCGACACCGCCTCGATCGTTAGATGCGCGATGGCGAACGAAATGAAGTCGTCAGCACCACGTCGGGGACTAGTCATTTAGAAGGGGCATCGAATAGCAGTAGTAGTATCTGGAAATCCCTGAGAAATCACCGAGTCAAGGTCTTTCGACAAGGGGACACGAATGAACGGTGTACCGCGCCGCTTATTTGTTACGGAATGGGTTGGCGGGAAGAACTACCTAGGACTCTGATCGATGGAGGCTCATGTGTGGACCTAATTAGTCCCAATGCGGCCAATAAGATCGGGCTGTTCCCAGAGTGCGTTCGGGTCCACGGGGCATAGCCTCGCAAGCGATGAAGTGGTGGAGATAAAAGATTGCGTGGGTATTCTAGTACTGGTGGAGGAGTAGGCGCGAAGCTTAGAGAAGAGGCGGTACGGGATACTAGTAGGATAAGAGGGATGCAGGAGGGAATTTAAGGATAAGCATAGCACGGGGTGGAGGGAAGAGAGGGTGCTGCGAAGAGGGGCCTGGCACGAAGCTCGGAGAAACAGAGATATGTGGAACAAATCTAGGCATCACGGTCGAGGAAGTAGGATGGATAAAGGGGAAGAGAGTTCCGTACAGGGTGCGGCGGCTCTATGCGATTGTGGAAACGGCTAAAACAAAGCGACAACAGCAAGCATTCGCGGTGAACCGGATTGTTATACGACAGGTAGTGAACTGTCTACCGACCCGCAATTCACGTCGATAACCAGTTCGATAAGCCCGGAATCGCGAAAACCACCGTTCTACACATGAAGAGGGTGTTTCGCAATAAGCCGATGCGGTATAAAGCCGACCGATCTACTTTGGAGTTTTTATTAAGTTAAAGCCTAATTCGCGGTCGCAATATTCCCGGCTATGGAAGCAGGTCTCCTAGTCTGTGGAGGCGGTGGTTAGGGGCTATGACTCATGTTGCCGCCCAGAAAGGAATCTAGTCTATAGCTTCATCTTGGTGAACGAGCGCACTACGGAACTACTAGATATCGTGGTTAGGCTTTCGTATACCGGATTTTCGGGATTGGACCCAGCGAGCGGGTCCTAGGCTATCTGCGTGAAGCTCGAAGATGAATACAAGGTAACTATTCTTATGATGCATGGACCTAAGAATGGGAGGCCTTGAGGGAGCGCTACACATGCGCTTCAGGTTCAACTACCTCGTGTTTGGACCCCTACCTAAGAGTGGTGGTACACCCAGAATGGAATCAATTATCAAGACGTTTGACGGAGGTGAGTTTTCCCGAATCATGGGCGACCATATTGGCGGTTCGAGAACTACGGGGAGCAGTTCGCATTGGCCCAGGACCTAAGACTAGAGCGTTTGTTACCTCGTTGGATTGAGGCCATCGATACGGTATAGAGGGTTCGGTGCTGGGGAATTGGGCAGAGTTAGACGCATTCCTGTGGCTTACGCCTTTTCTACCGCGCCGGGTCGAGCAGAACACGCGACTATTCCAAAGGATGTATACCAGCAATGGGTATTACGGATCTATTACCGACCGCAACGACAGGATACAATGCACAAACATGTCAGATTGATGTAGAAATAGCAAAAATATAAAGTCCAACCTACTCAGCAAACAGGCATGCCCGTTTGCTGACTAATTTGGGTTTAAAGGTGGTTGCACGACAAAAAAGTGGCGGAGTGGTGATAAGCGACGTTATAATACTAAGTCCATGGAGTTTGTATGAATCATCATCAGGAGGCCTCTAGTTCACGTAATTGCTCAATACCAAGCAGTCGCACGCTGCTAGCCACCACATTTATTAGATCTTATCACACAGTCAATTAATCTACCTTCTGCACCTTCTATCCTAAAAGAGAGATTAACCGCGATCTATCTAGGGAAACGGTTATTTCCTGCTTTCTCTCAATGAGAAAAGCGATAGCTAGTAGCCGCAAATCCCAGAGCCATGCAGTTTAGACGCGGGGTAGTATACCTGTATACACGTCCGATTAGACCCGTCGGAGGATGAATACTAGGTGGGGTGAGGAGGGGAGAAGCCTAGCTGACAGGTCACCTAATAAACTTACGGATGGCAGACCCGATTCTACTACCACACTAAACCCGCCCCCACCTACCATCCCAACCACGCACCCAAAAATCTCAACTAGTACTTCTCCGGCCGCCCAACCCACTGCCACTCTCACGCTGAACCTAGACGCCGTCGCCTCTCCCCTATTCGAGAACGCGGATAGCACCTCTCCCTTTCGCATCACCAGTGCCGAACGGTCTGAGAAGAGTACTACGCTGCGCATCCGGCTGTGCTGGCCTTGTGATTGCGATATCGCATGCCGCCGGAGGCGGTTTAGGATGGAGATATGGCGGTAGAGGGCAGTTGTGGTAGTGTACGAGGTGGGCCAGAGGGCTTCGCGGTTGGCGGGGTCAGAGGAGCCGTCGAAATGGTGTTCCTGACCTTGGTAGACTAATAAAGATTAAGTATTTGGGAAATCTAGGGGATTAGGAGGGTCTTACTGATTGGGATGCCGTCTGCTAGGATTGTGAAAGCAATTACATTTTTCGCCAGCTTTTTGATTTTTCGGGTTAGCTGTTAGTAGAGCCCACCCCTAGGTTTCTGAGTCAATAAGGGGAGTAGATAAGTGAAGCTCACTGCCATATCTGATGAGTAATGCGCAAACCGCGGCAAATCGTGGTTCTCACTGAACGTCCCTAACAAACTTGGATCCTACAAGGTGTCGTTAGCCTCCTCTAAATACCTCACCGATAGGCTACCCGTTGACACCGTTCAAACTTACACCGCAGTTCGATCGTATTTCTTTCATCATGTGTGCCAGTTCACCCATGTTTCCGCCCGGCGATTCAAACGCTCGGAGAAGGGCATGATACCTAATTTCGTTGTGTTGGGCTTTGTCGTTGACTTAGCTGGTTGGGAGTAGTCTGACTCACATAGGGAAATTTAATAAACCATCGAGGTGGCTCTGGTAGTCGCATGTGTAGTCCGGGCCTAGGGGGTAGACTCAGCCGATGGTATAAGCACATTGATTAGCCCCTTGAGTATACCCACTACCATGGTACACCTCCCCCAGACAAAATACCCCCGCCGCATCGTTAAACTTCCTCCAGAACCCTTTCTGTACATGCTTCACCGTGTCGATGCGTAGCCCGTCGACTGTATTCGGTTATAGCTTGGGTTAGTCGGTATTTTCTCAACCAGGATAAGGGAAGTGACGCAACTGGAATAGTTTGCTACAAGGTCCGATATCCAATTCTGAAATATGGATTGAATGGTTGGGAGGTCGGTTTTGATGTCTGGGAGTGGAACATTCTCATCGCCTAGCCAACACTAGTTGGTGGTTAACTGCGGAATCTGAGATGCTTTTTACCCGTTTCTTATTGCATTTGGTGCACTAGGATATGCTTGCAGACAGAGTGCTTGGGCATGAGAAACTCTCTCACCTGTTCGACCTCGGTCTGGTTGTCGAAGTTCTCAATCATACAGTAAGGATGAAATGCCCCCTCTGAGTTAAAAGGCCAAGCGAACTGGCTATAGTCTATGGTTTCTGGTGCGCCCGAGTAGCCTAGATGGTTGGTAACTACATCAACCATGAGGTACTGGTATACACCGATTTGATAGTCAGTTAAGCAGTAAATGGACGATCCTGATGCTTAGATCTCCTCTCCATTCCCACGGAGAGGGTCACTAACCATGCCACGATGGTGAAGGGCTGCAGAGAGAGCACGTAAATCACCAGAAGTGCCAAAATGCTCGTTTAGAGCGAATATGTCATGCGCCCAGTACCCGTGGTATGCCTGCCCCCAGTACGTGGATTGAGGTATCTGGGAAACGACTGGGGATATCCATATCTGTGAATCCCAACGGGCGTTGGCGACAGTTAAACCTGATATTGAAAGGGCACTTGAAAAGCTGACAGCGCGAAGAGAGGAGAACAGACAGCATCAAACCCCATCCCCTGAATGTAGTCCAGCCTCTCCTCCAAACCCCTCCAAGTTCCCCCGCAATATTCCCTCCTCTCCGTCTCACACTCTCCCGTGCCGCCAGCAAACCGATCTGTCAGCACCTGGTACACCGCCCTATCTCGCCAGTCTCCCACACGCGCATCGATTTTTTGTGTGCGCGGAGATGAGAAGGCTAATAGGGCGGCAAGGAGAGCTTTGAGGCGGGATCTTAAGGGGTTCTTGGAAACGATGGAGTGGGAGTGGTGGGATGGTGAAAAGATTGAGGTAAGGAAATTGGTCAGTGGATTGTGTTTGGGGATGGTTGGGGTACCGCTGGAGGAGGAATAGAAGGATTTGAAGAGGGCGATGGCGTGGAGGTCTTTTGTCATCATATTCCTCCAGTTATCCCTTCTGGGACGCGTGATTATCCAGTCTGAGAGTGAAAAGAACAATGAGAGGAGTTGGCGTAGGATGGGCGGCTGCTTCTCACGTCAGACACGCAAACCCCGTGGATATTGCGTAAGCTGGGGAGTACAGCGTTCGTGCTCCGGCCACTGGAAAAGCGAAATCACGAGGAACTCACTGATTGGCCGCTGCGCAAGAATTATTTGCATTGCACCAACTAGTTCACTGGGCTTGGCGGCAAATATGAAGCATTAGAGAGTGTTCTGCTATGAAATCGAGAGACCAACCCCTACAGTCGAGTCGCGCTGTAAGAAAATGGTCAGGTCAATGGACTCCATTCTCATAGCACGCTTATTCTTATAGTAAGAGCCTGGGATCGGGGTGGAGCCGCGTATTCTGTAGGAAATAGAGCGCACAGGCGCATCCATGTGATAGTTGAATGAATTGTATTGCGCCTATTTGTCCCGCCCGGTTCGTCAGTGGTAGAAAATTTTCTTTGCCTCACAAGTTGTATTTAGTGCGCCGTGCGCACCTTCTGCAAAGGACAGACTTAATTCAATATATTCTGAGCAATCTAGACGACACGCCCAACAGTTATGAGCCCGGTTGACCACCCTGTCGCCTGACCAACCTGTTGCCTACCATAAATCGGAAAACCAACCCTACGTGTGCGTGACTGCTAAAGAGCAAAGGCAACGAGGCTACGAGGCCAAGGGTGCTATGCTATAAGAGCAAGAGACCACAAGGACAATATGACGACCATCCGGAAGAACCCTATTGTGCTGAATGCACCCCGCGATTGGGAAGTATAGATCGACATGATAAAAAACCGTGCTAAAGTTGCCAATATCTGGAAGTACATAGACCTCGAGACACCGAAAGAAAACCTACCTATCCTCATAAGGCCGGCACTACCAACAGTACGAGATGTCAACCCTGCGAAGACTCTCATTAGTAAACTTACACCCATAAAGGCCGAGGAACTCAAATTCCTATGAGAAAACCAGAAAGATTGCAACCGCAAATACAAAAGACAGCAATCCGCTATTAGAGATCTATATACACTGATCCATGAAACCATATCCTGATCCTACTATACCTATCTTCTTAAGAAGGAGACACTACATGACATGATAGTCACCCTGAAGCTATGGATCGCACCGACGGATTGAGTACAAGAAATTGAGCTTACTGTTAGAGCCTAGATGGTTGGTCATAGGTACTCGGGCTTGGCATGTGGTAGATGGGTATACAGTCAGTACTACAAACTATATGGTTCATATAGATTCATGGCTTGTGAAGGTAGTGATGTGAATATAGCTCTATTCTAATAACATTATATATATAATATATGTGTTGACTAATGAGGTTGCAAGAAGTATCCTCATCGGTCTCTAATAGGGGTTTGTGAGCCATGAACCTTGGTAGTGTGAGCATGGCTCGCTCTGTGGTCTGAGCTCTCATATGGCCATTACACTTATGAACCAATACTAGAAGCTTAAGAAAATACAAAAGATGCAGAATATCAATGAATGGCTAAAAACATGGGAAATTACATATACAAACTGCATAGAATACCAGATTCCAGAGATTGTAAAGTCCTAACCAATCCACAATTTTTTGCAAGCTGTGAAAGACATGGCTCTAGACTTTACTGGGTTCTGGAAGATCCACATCCAGAGTTCTGAGCAGCTTGGCAAGGAGATTCTGAATATTTACCAGCTTTTAGAGCATTTTAGGAACTATATTTAAATTTAAAATGCTGAAAATGTACAGATAATGTATAGAGCATTCAGAGTGTCAGTTCAGGGACAGCAACTAGATTAAAAGAAGCAAGAAAAAGAGTATAAGCTATGCTTATGTGGCAAAAAGCATTGGTTTAAGATATACTAGTATCTGATTGAGATTCTAAAACTGGCTGAATGGAAACCGGACCCAGAAATAGAAAAACAGATTGAAAAGAAGCTTGAGAAAAGTTCAAGGCTCTGTGGGATCATTGAGAAGATATGCAAGCAAGTCATGAGTAAGAAAGAGGAAGGGAAATCACAGAAACCCACTATATTCATGACCTCAGTATTCAATAGTAAGTCATCCGCCTACATACTCTGTAAGAATGTCATCCTTGACTCAGAGGCTACCATACATGTATGCAACAATCCCAAACACTTCTAGAGTCTTTGGATAGTTAGCAAGAAGGAATTTATCTATGCTAGCAATACTGTCATACCAATCGAGGGCTTCGGAAATGTAATGATTATAATAAATACGACAAAAGAACAGAAGAAGATTGAACTTGCAGATGCAGCCTATATTCCATCCTTCTACACTACCATGGCATCTCTAAAAAAATTTGTAATAAAAGACATACATCTCAACATGAAAAAAAACCAGCTTACCTGTAAGGCACTAGCAATGAGGCTCCCACAAAGGAGGCTCATAGCCGCGTCAGACTTCCAAAACCGCTTCCAAC
>JAJDFE020000164.1:6349-27639 GCA_021527465.2 Geoglossum glabrum
CACCGGCGAGCCGCTGCAGGACCTGATCGTCGCGCTGCAGGACGCGAACGGCCGGATCGAGGCGGCGGTCGCCGACGACGACGCCCGCGACGGGATGGGCACCACGGTGACCGCGCTGCTGCTGGCCGGCGACCGGGTGGCCGCGCTGAACGTCGGCGACAGCCGGCTTTTCAGATCGGGCGCGCCCATGAGTCACGGTCTAAAGGTAAGCTTGCTACCAGATTTATTACCTCCGTGTCGTCGCGCTTGGTCGCAATGTGTAGCAGCGAGTTTCCCTTATTATCCCTTGCCGTGATATCTGCATTGTTCTCTATCAGTAGCTTGATGACCTCCACTGGCATACAGTGGACCGCTGTGATCAGTGGTGTATATCCAATGTCATCCCTGGCCTCAATGCTAGCTCCGTTCTCCAACAGCATACTCACCAGTGGTCTTTCCCTACAGTAGTGTAGTACCGTCCTCCCCCGGTTGGACACGGCATTGATATCCGCCCTATTTTCAAGTAGTAGCTGCACTACCGCCTGGTCTGCCTGAAAATGTCCTTCTCTGACTGCCTCATGTAGGGCCGTGTTACCGTTATCCTTCACTGCCTCGATGTTTGCCCCATTCTCCAGCAACAGCCGTACTATTGGCAGATTCCCGCTACAGGCAGCCAAGATCAGGCTCGTAGCGCCATGGGTATCCATCGCCTCTGTACTTGCGTTTTCCGCTAGCAATATCCGCACTATCGCCTCGTTCCTCTGCGTGACTGCTAGAAGCAGGGGTGTGTTTCCCTCTCCTCCAAAATCCCTCGTCTCAATGTCCGCACGAAACCCCAGCATTAACTGTACCACTCTCTCGTGCCCACAGCGAACCGCCTGGAATAGGGGTGTTTCGGCCTCAGAGTTCACCGGATCGACGGTTGCACAACTGTACAGCAGTAGCTGCACAACGTCCTCGAGCCCCTGAGTAGCTGCCTTATGCAGCACTGTCTCCCCCTGGGCGTCCACCATCTCGAAGCTTGCCCCTATATCCAGCAGCCATAGACACAACGGCTCGTGCCCGTTGCTGGCCGCCCATAGTAACGCATCGCCGGCTCTAGATCTTTCCCTCTGAATGTCGAAGTCGTTGTCTAATAGCAGTTGAGTCCATTGGGTATCCGTAATGGCATGCTCGCCGTTTTGCAATGGTTCCATGGGGCCTGGGGATACAGGCATCACGAACGCGGTTCCTAGTATTGGCGGATATGGTAGGGAGATACAGGGTTTGTAGGTAGGTGCAGGACGTGTACTCTGGAGGGTGTCCTTAGAGTGAGGTGTGGGGTGGGTTTTTCTATCTGCTTGGAAAGGTCTTTATATAACATATATTTCCTTCATTTTGCGTGGTGGAGTGTCAATTCCTACAGTGTTACTTTACTCTATTGTCTTCGTAATACTCCTTAGCACGACACGGTTCCAATCTCTGTCAACCGATCGCTAGGCAGTTGATAACACTTCAACACCACAGCGGGTGTCAGTTACCTGCAAATTCCATATATTCCGCTATATTCAAGCCCCGCAACACCCTTCCAGTCAATCAACCCCCGCTCCATAGAGTGACGTGGTTGGGTATTGTACAATGTGACTAGATGATATATGGGTTAAATTTACTCCATCACTCACCCGCCAGAAGTGGGCCTACCTATATTTGCCAGATTTTGCGCCAGGAAGGAAGGGCAACTGTTAGCGTTGACACACGCTGGCAGTAAATTTAGTGACAGAGACCTGGTCAAGGCAACAAGCTAAGATAGTGGGTTAAAGAGGTGCTGTGGTCAACCTCCCGGTGACCTAGTTTAAATTTAATCCATTTATTCTACGAGGTATTGCAACAAAAATACACTCAAAACTACATGTAGATATATCGTTCTAGAGACTGCTCCTGTAACGTGATATCCGTCTACACAAGCTAGGGTGCTCGGTGTCTAAAGCAGCGCGGACCACGCCCGAAAACGCTTCGTCCTATTTAAGTGGCGAGAGACGCCGCTCTACTGCGGCTTCCAGCCGGCGGATCATCCAACGACGCAACTACAACTACATACAGAGCACCGAGTCGCAGTCGAGCCGCAGTTCCCAACAGATCCCAACACTGGCCCCGGATGGCAGAACGTATAGAAAGCGATTTCGCCATTGTACTAGAGTAGTCTATCTCAGCGTCGGAGAACGGGCTGCCGACACAATGTGCTCCACCACCCCAGAGCCGGCGATGCGAGGGAAACGCTAGGGAAACGCATTATCCAACTGTCTAGTCCACCAGGGCCGTCGTGCTTCGGTGTCGATCCTCGGATAGCATCCGACCCACAACAACGGGTTGGGGTGCGACAAGTAGTCATCATGTACGCAAGCGGACCAGATGACTTAATTGAACCACTTGATCCCGACTACGAGGCTCCGCCCCCAGATATAGAGGTCCTTCTGAGCGATACCGGCATCGCTGGGGGGATGAATGGGGGTCGGAACCCTCATGGTCTGAATCACGGGACTCGCGGCAGTCTCATCCGCTTCCCCGTTTCGCACCTATGGTAAAAATCGGGGTTAGAGAATGTATTGAACTAATGATTCTAGCTACGAGGCACTGCCTCTGCATATAGACGTCCCACTCGCGATGATAGCATCGCTCAGGAGTTCAATAGAGGTCGGTAACTTCGTGTTCCGAACCATGAGACGTTGTGGCGGGCTCAGACCCTGTCTCGGTGCCGCCACATCAATGCCGTGGCTGCGACATACACACCAATATGACTTCCTGTCTCACAGCACCCATGGAGAGATTATCGGGGTTTATATAGCCGATCCGGGTAATGTGTGCATGAATGAGCAGTCACGCAAGCGAAAATACGTCCTTTGCCCTTGCCCTGCTGTTTGGCCTTCGTGTCCGTCCGTGGTGTTGCCTGGGTGTGGTGTTGGGTCTGGCCCGAGTGGTTGGTGTTCCGGGCATGCCGGGTATGCAGAGCAGGTGGTTCGGCCGGGGTTCAGTTTAGCTGGTTGGGGTCCCGGACAGCCTGGTGTGCGGCACACCGCTGGGATTGGTTCAGGTGGCCGCATAGAAGGGCCGAGTACCCTGACAAGCACCTCGCTGCTGATGCTGCTGCCGCTGCTGCCGATGCTATTGCTCCGACTGCTATGGTCGGTTCTACTCCGCCTAGGAGCATACAAACTCTTAGGCATGCCCATCGCTCATGCGTGCGCTCGAGCAATCAATCCGATTCTCAACTCTATTCTGTTCTGCGCTGAGTTGCCTACATAGGTTCCTCGTGCCTCCGTGGCCTCGATTTCTAATAGTTGCTTGCGCCCTTCGTCCTCTCCTCCTCATACCTCCTCACCTCAGCCCAAGATCAAATGGTTATAACGACGCTCATCCTCGACCTAGGCGATGTGCTCTTCCACTGGTCGCCCCAGACAAAGACGGCCGTCCCCGCTCCCGTCTTGAAGCTCATACGATCGACGCCCACCTGGTATGAGTATGAGTGCGGCCGGATCTCGCAGCATGAATGCTACCAGCGTGTCGGCGAGCAGTTTTCCATTGACCCCTCCGAAATAACAGAGGCGTTTCTGCAAGCACAGGACTCTCTCCAGCGCAACGAAGAACTGGAATCAGCCATACGGCAGCTGAAGACCGAGTCCAGCAACACCTTGCAGGTCTACGCAATGTCCAATATCTCGCAGCCCGACTATGGAACCCTTCATGCAAAAAACACCGACTGGTCGATATTCGACCGGGTATTCACCTCTGGCGCGGTGGGCGAGAGGAAACCAAACCTAGGCTTCTACCAACACGTCCTCAACGTCACCCAGGCCGTCCCGCAAAGCACCATCTTCGTGGACGACCAGCTAGACAACGTTATATCAGCCCGGTCCATTGGCCTGCATGGCATTATCTACAGGAACCCGCCACAGGTACTCCGAGCGATCCGCAACGTTATTGGCGATCCGGTGGAGCGGGGCGAGGAGTTTCTGCGTGAGAATTCGAAGAATTTATATTCAACCACTAGTAGCAACGTCTCGCTTGAGGAGAATTTCACGCAGCTGCTCATTCTCGAAACCACAAATGAGCGGTAACTTACCACCTCCCCTCCCTGAACGCGATTACTCAATCTGACAATACCCCCAGAGGCCTTGTGAATTACGAGGACCAGCCGCGTATATGGAAATTCTTTATGGGTTAGTCGTGCTTGCCCTTTGGTGAAGGCGCTAACACAGACCGCTTTAGGGAAGCAGGCGCTTTCCTTCCCGGCCGACCTCGACACCACTGCGCTAGCCCTAACGGTGTGCAAACGCGATGAAGACGCCGCCAACTCTGTCATGGATGAAATGATGGAATACATCAATTCAGACGGCATTATTCAGGTATGACATATATATTCCCTCCAGAAAGAATCCCGGTCTAACAACAGACTATCACCACCAGACCTACTTTGACCACAACCGACCACGTATCGACCCAGTCGTCTGCGTAAACGTCCTATCACTCTTTTATTCCTACGGCCGGGGCTCCCAACTCAACCGAACCTACCGGTGGGTCTACCAAGTCCTCCTCCACCGCGCATACCTTGACGGAACACGATACTACGTCACGCCAGAATGCTTTTTGTTTTTTCTCGCCCGCCTGCTTGGTTCCTCCGACAGCCCCGAGCTGCACCAGCAGCTAAAACCTCTCCTCGCGGAGCGCATTCGGGAGCGAATTGGCGCTAAGGGCGACGCTCTGGCCATTGCGATGCGAATTGTGGTGTGTGGGTACCTGGGTATTCGGAACGATGTGGATTTGCGGGCGCTGCTGCCCCTGCAATGCGAGGATGGGGGCTGGGAGCTTAGCTGGATGTATCAATTCCCCTCCCAGGGGAAGAAGGCAGGCAATCGGGGCCTCACTACCGCACTTGCTATTAAGGCTATTACTTCTATGGGGGCGGTGGAAGCGGGCTGGGGTGCGGAGAGGGACAGGGGGGTTTCTCCTCTGTCGGTTGTTGGTCCAGCAGGCTGCCGGGCTGCTACAGGGTTGAAGCCACTGGGGGTTGGAACTGAAACCGCTGGGAATCCAGCCACCGCCTGAAGGGTTTATCGTTAAGCCCGCCCCTTCTGCCCCCAGATACTCCCAGCAGCGCGGTGAGGGGGCTTATCCGCTTGGGTAGTCCCCCCCAGTTAGAACCAGAGTCTTCTCAAGATAGGGCCGAGGTTATCTATCGATATTCAAATCTGTTTATCACCCCTATTGCGAGGCAGACATGACCTCGGAGCATTCTGTTCCGAGATGAGTTTTAGCCTGACCAATGCTCCGTGGACACCACTCGATCCAAGCATTGCCTATGGGGCCACTGGTGAAGCCGTGACGTCCACTCATCAAGCCGAGCTGGGTACGACTTCATAGATAGGAAGCCCGGTCCAGCATTGGCTCGCTCGAGCGCCGTGTCATGCTCGGGTGGTTTGCATTGCGCTTCCTGACAGGCGCATCACTCTCATGTGGGGAACGCCGTGGGTGTTGCATGGGCGGGGCAGCTCATCGCCGTGCTCTTGGCGAGCGGTGGCCACAATGCCAAATGTCTGACTCCACCACCCCAACCCCACCCTGGCGCAGATAAGCTGCTGAGACATTGTGGACCGGGTAGCAAGCTGCGGTAAGCAAAGCACCGGGGGGGAGAGACGTCGGAGAGGAAAAAAGAAATAAAATATTCTTGGGAGAAAAGATGTCCGCGTGGGGGTTTGTCAGGATGTGGAGTATATCTATCTAGGGCTGAGTGACAAGGTTCCTAAGTAACCCCCCACCTTTGTAGCTAGAAAAAAAAAAAACAGAAAAAAAAAATAATATGCTCAGCTCATGCTGAGCTGAGCAGACAAGGCGTTTTCCACATATATATATATATCTATCCCTGCGACGACGAAAAAAACCCACCCCCGCGAAAAAAACAAAAATAAGAAAAAAGGACGACCCCCACACTCCGCCAACGGGGGGGGGGAGGTGGGGCGCGGCACCGTATGACGGACGAACAACACACTGGAGCGGGCGGGGCTGTGAATTTCGGTAGAAATTTAGGCGGGTAATTATTCTTCTTTTTTTCTGTTTCCGTTGGATCCCGGATGGGCGGGCAGTTCTTCCGATGGGGGTGGGGTGCTTGAGCGAGCTTTTTCTGAACGCTTGTTCTTGTGTGTGTGTGTGTGGTCGTTTTGTTGGGGGTTAGAGGTGGCGAAATGGGGGCGGGATTGGCAGCGTGTTGCTCGAGTATGTGGTATGTGCCCTGGAAAATGGGTGGGGGTGGTGGTCTGTTGATTCGATACTCTTTTTTCTCTAGCTGTAAGTGGTTCAGAGACTTTTTATCTATAGTCGTTCTAATGTATGTGCACGGGGCTATGATGCATGCATGGCATGGTAGTGTTGGGGCGTCTGTGATCCGCTTCGACCACTTCAGCATTCGCGGTCGTCGAGACATGCCTCGGTGTTCCATCCGAGTCGAGTCGAAAATCCCCCACTTTACTAATCTCGGTTTATCCCACATGATATAACCCCTTCGTCGTAGGGACATCTTTTCCTCTGGATTTAGATTGCTGTCCAACAGGGCGCATATCCATCCGGAATTTGGGCGGTCTGGGTCATTTCTGAATTCCTCGCCATTGAATCTGTGCATACCGCCGTCAAAGTTATTGGGATCGCGTCCGGGGTGGGGAAAGGGGGAATCCGTGGACATAGGCCACTTCTCTGGTCTCCGATAGAGACGGGAGTTATCAAGCCCGAGGCGCATGTAGAACTTCATGCACATGTCGTGGTGATGCCCTGTCTCAGTTAGAAGGTTGCTTAGTTGGGGGGGGAGGGGGGGCAATGAATGAATGAGAGATGTGCTTACTATATAGGGTTGCGCCTAAGATAGAGGAGAGGCGCGAGTACAGATAATCGTAAATGCAATGAAACTTTTGTTTTTTCCACCGAGGCAGCTGCGCGATAAAATCACTGTATGCTAGGTCGCCCCATAGGAACTAGTCACAATAAAGCTGGGACAGGTACAAGCCCCTTTGTATGCGAATGGTCTCTATCCGTGATGGGGGATATACGAAGAACTCTAGGCCTGGTAGTTTTCTCGAGCAAAAGTCTGCTGTGAAGAACTCGACAAACTTGTGGAAGTGATGCATTTCTCGAGACACGCACTCCGGCACCAACTTGGGAAGCACAGTACTGATGCAACGATCAAGAAATTCATTGATATCATCAGTCGACCTGAGTGTGTGTCTGACCGCGCGCGACAACGGATGAAGGCCATTTGGAGGACTTGCTTGGGGTTGCATCTCTGTGCCGAGTACGTTGAACACAATCGTGTCCCTCCGAGACTGGTAGACGCGATAATAACTCGGAAAGGCCCTGATCAAGTTGTCTAGCAAAGCAATATCGGGGAGAGCAAGCAGTATCTCCAGCGTTAGCTAGTTCGACGGGTAAGGCCTCGAAAGCTGATGGAGCGGGTGGTTGGTTGTCCATGATGGCGAGTTAGGTGTAGATCTAGGATTGAACGTGTGGTGAGACGTCCTCGTGGTATCCCAGAGTGGCTTGCGTATGATGTAGGATGGTGCGAGTGCGCCTCTTAAACGTAAGCCCTCCTCATTTACTGCGACCGCTCGCCGTGTGCGTTTTATCCATTTGTTGATACATTGGCTAGACGCTTCACTGACCAAAGAGTGTGTTGCATACCGAGCGTTACATAGTGTGGGCCGGGGATAAGGGTCTGCCCTAAGCGTGTTTTCCGAGTCACGGAACCGGAGTTAATGGCTCTCACGTGTATATAGACCTCACAAACCTCTCGTAGAATCAACAAGCTACACCTCCGCAACTGACTCCAAGAACACCCTTTTCAATAGTCACGGGTGCACTGCGTGTTAAACGCCATACCAGCACCGGGTAGCAAGGAGGAGCTAATTTCCCGTCGTTTACCCTCTGTGTATATAAACCCCTCTTCTCACCTACCGTGTCAAGAATCAAGCAAGTCATCGCGATAATCTCCTTGCACAATCTATCGCACAGAGTAACGGCACCTTCAACACTGTATATGGGGGCCAGTTCCCTCCCCCGTTTCTGCAATCCATTCACTCGTTTTCGTCAACCCTGGGCGGGGCTCAATACTTGGCCGGTGAGTCAACCACCGCAATGTGAATTTTGGTCCCGCGGATCTCTGCTCTCCTCTTCCCTTTCCTCCTTCCTTCCACATAGCCACACCTTGTATACACCAGGAAGGCGGATGCTTACTCTTTTCCGCTAGAGACCTCGTCAGTAACAGAAGCGCCACGGCCGATATCGATCATGGCGGCTAGCGGCCACAGGAATCCCAGCTCGGCGATGTGTGGGTTCGGCAGGACCGAACCAAATCAATCTACCGGATAGATTCCGACTCCCTAAAAGAGGCTGTGGGAGGCGGCGGTAAGCCGGCTTTCCGGAAGTTTTCGCTGAAGCGTGGTCGAGATGGGTTGGTTTGATGACCTGGGCAAATGACGCTTCTCCAAACCCTCGACGCTTCGGTTGGTCCACTAGACATACCATAGTTGCGGCATGCCCGCCGATTCAAAGCGGTCGGCCACCCCATTGGCAGTCGGGATAGTCTTCCCCCGTCACCGGATGTGTGCCAAGGGGGAGCATGCCGGTTTGGAGAAACCCGGATTCTCCGACGGTAGAGACCACGGGTGGGTCTGGAGGGGAGAGGGGGGCCAGACTGTCCCTGGCGATGGAGAATGATGTGGTTGTTGGGGGAACACGACCATCCGGTCAGCTTTGTTTCACCGTCAACTCATGCGCATATATCTATCGCCTTCACATCAGAGGCGGGCCAGCTACTCCGGCGAACAATGGAGGCCGTGTGTGGCACCATCTACACACCCCACTCGCGCGCGGAAATAAACAACACATCCACCCACATCTTCGCAAAACCCGGCTCGGCGCCCGCGGGATACACTATGTGTCATCGCCGCAGGGCTAACCCCCATTTCACTCACGCCCGCGTTCCGGAAGCTGGAATCGCATTGCGGGCCGGAGAAAAGGGCCAGCCCTAAACGACGGAGTTAAAGGCCCGGCACGTGTGTATATAAACCCCACAAACCCTCTTGGAAAATCTACGGGCTACACCTCCGCTACTGGCCCCAAGACCCAAGACCTCCCCTCGCGATGCGCGGAAAATCTACAAGCTACACCTCCACGACTGGCCTCAAGATCTACCTCCACGGCATCCATCTCCCTCCGGCCTGCGAGCCGCAACGAGTCTCGGGTGGTGTGTGTGGACTGGGCAACGAGGTGTGGTAACACAAGGGAGTTGGCGCGCAAGCGCACGGAAGGAAGCAAGTCACGTTTATTATATAAAGACGCCTCTACTCGGAGAAAAAAACAATCCAGTCTACATCTCCGCGAATAGTCAACCCCTCTCGCGGGAAACTTTTGTAACACCTAGCTAGAGAGCTAGGCTAATTGAATGGATGAAAATCAATGGGATTTTTTTTTTGAACGTATAGGAAGCGGGAAGTCGTGATGTGTAAAACGTTGGTCTACTAAATGGGGCTAGTATGGAGCGCAACCTGGAGGGGGGGATGCCTCCCTGCATACGCATGCGAAGCGTACACAACCCCCCAACCCGCAATATATATACTCGTATATTCTTTCCCTCTCCCTTGGCGCTTAAATCTTGTAGGTTACTTACTTTGAGCCAATATTCCCCTCATCACCCCAATTATCGGGAACCGCTCTGTCGGCCTTTTGCTGTTGAGGGGGTGGATTGGCGCAAAAATATAAACATACCGTTGACTTATGTGTGGACAGAGATTGCGCTTTTATTGAGTGTGTGAGTGGACATCTACCCGGTCATTGGGTTAGGCCTCTGAAGCCTAGAGGCTAAAGGTAACCATCTAAGAAAAACCTCTAAACTGCTCCTTTCCCCTCGCCACAACCCTGAAGTGAATCTCCCTTGCGTCATCCCTCGAGATGGTGCCGATGGAGGAGTTCTCAATTCCCAGTGCCAAGCGCTCCTCCGCATTCGCCGCTGCTTTCTGCCATATCCATTTCCTCTCTGCTCCGCCCGGCGGCATCCGTTCCACGGCTGCATCGGAGGCAAAGGCAGACACGCTGAGCTCGATACTGTGGGTGAGGAAGATGGCGGCGAGGACGGCGACGATTTCGGTTTGTGCGAAGCGGCGGCCGATGCAAGAGCGCGGGCCATCGCTGAAAGGCGCGAAGGCGCCGCGGGGGGGGCGAAATAGCTCGATCGTTTTGTCATTCCCGTCTTTATTGGGGATAAACCATCGGCGGGGTCGGAATGTGTCTAGGTCGTTCTCCACGCCTTCTTCCGTTGGCCAGTGGTTTGGATTCCTGTGTGCTGCCGGCAAGACGATACTGACTTGGCACCCTTCCGGAACAACCACTTTTTTCCCATCCAACACTAGTCCCTGCGGTCCTTCTCCTATCGGCGTGATCTTAGGGACATACATGAACGGAGGCATCAGCCTGAGTGCCTCGTTCATGACCGCTCCGGCCAATCCTGTTAAGAGTGCGGGGAGGTCGTGGTCGTAATCCCATTCCTCAATGGGTCTGTTGGAGAGCAGGGTGTCAAGAGATGATTGGAGGTCTTGTTGGACTCGAGGGTTGAGGGCAAGGAAGAGGATGGAAAAGTAGATTGTTGTTGCGCTGGTTTCGTGTCCAGCAAAGAGGAACATGAACGCGTCGGCCATGAGTTCGGACTCTGTGAGGACACTGGCTGGTGGGGCGGGTGTAGGTTTGCCGTCATTGGAATCGTTTGGTATTCCATACACACCTCGAATGGTGGGCCCAAGCACGCCCGCCTGCTCTTCATCACCCCCTTTTGCGATAAGATCCCTCTTCTCCCATATTAACTCTTTCATGTATTTCTCAAACTCCACAAAAGCCCCCGCAGCCCTCCTATGCGACGCGATGGGCGAACGGGCTGTCCACCTGACTCAGTAAGACTACCTCAAAGCGAGGGGAGGGTCGACGCGCCTAGAAGCCAATGTGGAATTATCGCCACCGTGAATAACTTCCCGGAGACGGTCTCAAATGCGTATTTAAAGCTCATTTGATGCCGGGTTCCCGAGAAGCCGACCTTCGTTTCCGGTCTAAGTCCCACGTCAGATTGCATTCTGATAGAATTACAGCCTAGAGCACAATAACCCACCGCTTCATCCCGAACGCACCCCTCCAGATAACGCTTAAACTCAACCCCATAGCGTCGCTCTCCAGCTTTTCCATCCTCCCTCCATCCCTCAGCCAGCCATCCAACAGACTTCGTCCCCCACTTAACCCCTCTCTCCACGCTGACCTATACGCCTTATCCCCAAACCCTCTCGCGGAGGACTTTCTATGCCGCATCCACAAATCCCCTTCAGTAGTCACGATATTTCGATCAAACAACTCTATGACTTTATACATCACCGTGTCTTTCGGAAAAGCCGTACGCTGGCTAGTGATTTGCGATATGGCCTGCGGGTGGGCAACCCACAGCGTGATGGAAAAGGGAGAAACGGTGAGAAGTACGTCTGTTTTGAGGGAACGGAAGGGTCGGTAATTGTATCGGACGGGCCATCCTGGCGCGAGAAAACTTCCACATTCCGTTAGCAAACGCACGCAGGGCTTGAGGGACATGGCGCACAAGATCCATGGTTCCGTCCACCGCCGCGGAAGCCTCTCCAGAGATGGTAGGAAAAACTGGTGGGTCAGGAACCAGACGGGTTGATAACTGGTGAAGGGAATGAAAATATACGGGATCCCTATCAACCTCGTTTTTAGCTCCGCTCAGCTCAGACGGCCTAGGTATAGAGCAACTCTGTCAAACATACCGCTTGACCGCGCCTTCTGGAGGTTCTTGAGAAATTGCACACCGAGCTTGAGGAGATACAGGCTACAGAGTGTGAGGGCGAGCCAGGCAGGATTCATGACCACCAACGGTTGGAGAGTACAAGTGTTGAGTTGAAGCCTACAATGCGGGAAGACTCCGATTCGGGGGATGTAGCACAAGTTGTAGCGCCCTACCTTTGCGCTCTCCCGGGATGACTGCAAGTCGCCGAGACCACGCGATGGTTGTTGTGCTGCCAGTCCCGATCCAATTACCGCGACGCGATGTCGTCTCAAACCACCTCAGTGGCACTCCCTCGCCATTCCTTGTGTCCATCCCCTTCCGTAGTCCCGGTCCCGCGTCCCGCACCGGACGACGAGCCCCGGGGCACGGCGCGGCGCCCGCCACCGCCGCCATCAACGAGACCATTATCGAGCGATAGCGATCGCATTTCATGCCGCTTCAGTAAGGATGTTTCTGTTCGAATCGGGCATGTCCCCCCGACCTTTGCTCGTATCCGAGTATCTGTGCCTTGTCTCCATTAGCCCTATCAGTGATATTGTTGAATATGGAGTGTGCGGGATAGATTAATTGGGTTTCGAACGCAAGGAATGTGCGAGCGTGACGGTTTCTGAGTGGGCGAATTGGCGAGTGCCAGGGTGCCAAGATGGGGCTAACCCTCTCGCGCGAGAACAGCACGGGGGGAACTACAGAAAGCTTATCGAGGACCCTGGTGTTAGATCCTCCACTACCCCATGACGACGTAGCTCACGGTCGGCTGAGCAATAAGTGTTGGATATCGAGCAGAAGGAATTGATTAATTGTAGATTACATGAACGTGCAATGAGTGACTCATGCATGCTAAGCGGCCAAGATAAGGGCAAGATTTATCCGCGATCGCCACGCCAACAACAATAAACATAGAGAGATAGCTTCTAGTCACCCCACACCTTCCCCCCAAAGTTATGCACAACCTCTCCCCCAAATTCTCTATAATCAACTGTTGATGGCACCCTCTTGCGCAAAGTAGCAGCCACGGCCGGCCAACCCTGTACAGATCTAAAACACGTACCTCCCATAGGCGGCCCCCCGGCGCCCCTGTGTAAGTACCCACAACCGCCACTCTGTCCCAGCACCACTAAAGACGGTCGACCTTTCTCCGATCCGATTCTCAATGCACCAGCCCTGTGCCAGGATCGGAGTTATAAGCTGTCAGCGATCGTCCTTAGAGAATACTCGTCTGTGGGCGTTAACACCCGTACCTAGTCCGGCCCAGCGAAAAACCATCTCGCGCGGCAAAACAAACATACCCTTTTCTAACGCCGCAGCATCTATCAGACAGTTGTCATTTCCAGGCAGGAGCGAATCCAGGGGTTCCAGTTATAGTGTAAATAAATACCCCTGGCCCTGCCGCCACCGTGCAGGGGGGGGGCAAGTAGATATACAACTGACACGCAAAGAGGACCGTGCGAACTTGAACCTGCAGGATTTCTTGCGAACTCCGGGGACCAAGTGAATCCAGGGGGACGATGAGTCCAGGGCCCTGGTGTGAAAGACCTCTTGATATGCCTGTCGGTGTAAATAATCCGGATTTATGACGCGTGCTTTGGCAGTCTGGATATCGACAATGACTTCGGGACCCCCTTTGTTGTGAGGTGGACCCTTCACCCTGCTGAAGTTGGAATAATTCCCTCACTATCTGATACCCCTTAATGGGCTTCCCTTCTTACGGTCTCGGGCTTGCTGTTTTGTCGAAGCTTCATGTGTTTGGTAGGCTAATGTGTATTTCTCGCTGTTGAACGATATCCTGTCTTGTTACACCATTGTAGGAATAGATATTCTCTCTCCTCTATAATTCTCCAAAGTACTCCGTTCCGGAAGTACAAATATAAATTTATAATTTCTACAAAAGACATTAGTTCTTACGGGCCTTCCGTATCCTCACAAGAACGTCTGGATCGGGTTGTATCACGCCCCTCGATTCACACGCCTCGAAATTAAAAAGCTCCGGCCACTGAGTTGTCCGTCGTCCCTTCTTGTCAATATAGCCAACGAACTCGAAATCAAACTTCACCAACAGAAGGGCAACGGCGGCAAATATCTCCTGCTTACCGATATGCCGCCCGGGACAGAGGTTGAGTCCGCCGCCGTACGGAAAAAAGTCACCGGGTGCTTTTTTACTCGTCTCATCCGTGTCTTTTCTTTGTATGAAACGCTCTGCGAAGAAGGTACTCGCTGGGTGGCCCTGCATCGACCAGGTCCGCTCATTGGTGTGTGCGATGTAGGAAGGCGCAATAACGTAGTTTCCTGCGGAGAGCTTGTGGCCGTCGATTTCCACGTCGTTGCGTAGGGATCGCGTGACAGGGACAGATGTGTAGAGGCGCAGGCACTCTAGATGAATGGACAGAAGCAGTGGGAGGGTTATGAGTTTGTCAGTATCTAGGTGTGTCTTTCCTCCCGACTCCTTAATGACGTTGGCTGCCATGACCTCCGCACGTACGCGGCGGTAAAGATCTGGGTCTCTAAGTATATGAATAACCATCCAACCGGCTGCCGGTACGGCATTGATGCTGGCACTGCTCCCCATCACCGGCGGTTAGTCTGCTTTTGTGATCGATATATTAGGTAGCGTGCTAGTACTCACGCCCAGACCATCCCGGCTTGCATTGCTGCCCGCCCATCTAAGCTCATCCCATAGTCCTTCAATGCCCGCTCTCGCTCCCGCACCACCCGGTGCCCAAATAACGGTTCCCATTCTAATGTCTGCTTCTTTTCGTCTTGCCAGTCATACTCTTCCCAAGCGCGTGCAAGCCAGCGTTTCGCCGCGGCTAGCAGACGGTCACGGGCATCCCAACCCCGACGACAGAGAAACCGGGGTGTCCCCAACAGTAACGTGAAGAAAGCTTCATCGTAATCCCATAGATCCGTAGCAAATGTCGGACATTCCTCAAGGAAATGCGGTCCTGCAAGTGTCATGGTTGTTGCCATGAGCATTTGAGCCCGCAGAAACTTGTTAATGGGTACTAGTGTCCACTCCTGTCCCTCTGGCGGCGACAGTGGTACCTCGTGTGGACTGCCTAGGTTTGCCAGGAACTCCGAGATCCACCTTTCTGCTAGCCGTGAGGCCGGCCCACTGCTCATCCAATTCCTACGGTAGATATCCCTCAGCTTCAGCCAGATTCTCCCGCGCTCACCGACGTTCCCCAGTGGTTGGGCGCCAGGCCCCGAGGAATCCTTCTCAAGTTCCCTTGCATCATGTAAAGGCATGCGCCATACCTTGGTAGAGACATTAACGATAAAGAATTCAAAGTCGAGGTGATGCGCGTTGCGAAAGACTTTCTGGACGTTGCGTGATCCAGTAATCAAGTACGCATAGATGGAGCCCATGCGAATGCCAAAGAGACGGCCATGAGGATACTTGGCCCTGGGATGGAACAGTCAGCCAGTAGAGCGTAGGTAGGTGAAGGATGTGAGACAAACATGACAGACTTAAAAAAGCCGTGAACATTCGTAGTGTAGCTCAACGAACTTCCGATCCACGGAATCCAGTGGGGCAGCGTTGGCGGCGGTTGGTCCCCAAAGTGCTCCCTACTGTGATATCTCATGGAGCCTCGCTGGAACTGCCATGATGTGATGGCGAATGTGCAGATACAGATAAGGGAGACTGCAATAACAGCACAAGTGGTTGCCGTAGCGGCCCCGCTACTCACACACGCACGAAGGAGCAGACGGGTAAAGCCCATTCGCGCAAAGGAGACCTCCCTTCTCAGAGGGGAGAGGGAGGAAACGGGTGTAGAGGCCTCCCCGAGCTACGCACCAGAGAGCTGTATGTGGCTAACTACCAAGTTAGCGTGCGGCTAGCTGTTTGGTCGAATAGCTCAACACAGCATGTATGGCGTTGGGACGTGGAGTACACGACCCAGACAGTCTGTAGAGAGATGATAAGCAAGTGATGGGGTTAAGGCGATGAGGGTGTTTGTGCGGCGAAGTCCAGCGCCAACCCTTGGCGTCGGCCGAACCATCGGCCGCCACATTACAGCCAGCGGGACGCGGGATGCCTACCTCGAGCTCTCTGGTAATTGCACGCCATATGGGCCCCACCGATCGAGTCGGAAGAATTGCTTATCCGCCATCGAGCTGCGGTTGGTTGTGCTATGGTGGGAGGATCGTCGACTATCTGGGAGGGGTGTCGGCGAGGGAAGCTCGCCCTGTCAGAGAGAGGCCCGGGGTATTTATTCATAGCCACGATGGTCATTCTGACGACCTTGCACCCCAGCAGATCCCTCCCAACCACCCAGCGTGATCGCGAGACCACAGCTGGGGGACAGGCGACAGGTGCACTGTTGTTCCATCCCCAGTTCGTTGAGCCAGCGAAAACTAGTGCCAGCGTGAAACTCTGGAAGAGCAGCTGTCGTACTACAATATCCCATGGCCATCGCATTAAGCTAGCAATCTGCGTCGCTCCAAGGTGAATGTGACTGTTGTTAGACCCACCGCTCGCGTAAAAGGGTACTCTGTATGGATAGGCTTGCGTTTTGCCGGTCTTTTACCACTATATTGCCGCGTGTCAGTCCCCATGTGTATAAGCGATAGCGTTACCGGCAGAATAACAGTATGGGAACTGGGCTATTGCGTGGGCCTGTTAGATATAGCAAGCGTATAGCGGCTGGGGGTCAGGGCCCACCCTCTCCCCCGGATATTCCGTCCACTCGCCCGAGAAAGGCGTCGCCGATAAGCAAAGCTAGCTGGCTCCTCCCCCGGCCCCACGCCTCGCCCCGTGGCCCACCATTCTACTAAGGAATAGTGGTTTCAGCTGCTAATCGGCCCGTGTTTGCGTGGCTCTAGTATATCTACCGCTCCATGGAGGTGCGTGGCGGTGCGGACTAGTTTCGCCTATCCTGGAACTAACTGTGATGGATACCAAGGATCTGAGGCTATCTGCGGTACGAGTGCTAGTCTGCATGCCTAGATTGCTCATACGTCGTGCCTGCCAGGCCACCGATAGACAGTTATACAATGTAGCTCGGGGTGTTTTGGACGCCAGTCCTAGGGGTAGGTGCGTCGCCGCCTTAACAGGTTGACCAAACCACCTGGGTTATCCGACCACAGCCAGAACACACCACAGCATCTCTATCTCAAGGGTAGAGCAAATGTCCAGAATCCCACCTGTAGTTAGGGTGCCCCGGAACCCTGGGTTCCCAACGCCTCATGCGATCCACTGGGACCGAGCAGGATCGTGCCGAGGTTCTGGTTGCGCCCGGAGATCCGCTTCATCGACGAACGGACAACGCGGCTTCCAAGATGCGTACGCACCACGTTCACCATCAAATCACTTTGGCTTCCAGGTGCCAAGTGTTGTTGTTCCCGGGCTGCCAAAACCTGAGCTGCCGCAGACTAGTGCCCCCGGCCGTCAAGATCTCCAAGTCACCCAAGGACAGCTAAGCTAGCTTGTCTCTTGTGTCTCCAGTCGCAGTATACAGCGCATCACGAGACTCCGGTCTTCAGGGACCATACGCAGTTGCCTTGCTCGCTCCCGCGTTGGTTTCTACCCGCTGGAGAATTCGGCGCTTCGTGTGAACGCCAGAGCTTCAACACTGTCCTGAAGAGTCCTCAGCTCTCTACATCTAGAAATGGACCTGGTGCACCGCATCTTCGAGGCCATTAGGAGTAGCGGGGCTGCTGGTGCTCTCACCGTTGTGGTTGTAGTGATCCTCTTGGTCTGTGGCTGTACTCTTGTTTTCACAACATTGCGGTTCCGGTTGAGATCCCTCAATTATGAGAAGGGAAGACACCAGGGGAAAGAGCCGCCGACACTGCCATATTACGTCCCGTGGGTGGGCAGCTTCTTCGAGTACCTGATAAATCCCCACCGCTTCCTCAAGTCCACCAGGTGAGAGTACATCCACGCCCAATTGCGCTGTTGCAGCCCGACTGAGTTATCACCAGTGTCAAATCGCCTCACGGTAACCTCCTCAGCCTCCGTTTCGGCCCTATGCGAGTATATCTAATTACCGGATCAAGCAATGTGCAGAAGTTCTTCCGCAGCTCTAAAAGTTTGAGATTTGAAAATTTTGTCGCCAACGTCACAGAGATGATTCTGGGTATGCCGTCGTCCGATGCGCAGATCTTGAGAGAGGACAATTCGGGGCGTGGTGCGGTGCCGCTGGATACTGTAAGCGAACGGGGGCGGATCTGGCATAATATTGTGGAGATCTCCCACTCGAACCTCCACGATAGGAAGTCCCTCTCATTGTTGGCTACTAGATGGATCTCTAAATTCTTGGAAGAGGTTGACGCCCTCCTCACGCCATCAGGTGAAGAGTGGGTGGAGGCACCGATTTACGGGTTCATTAAGGGTCCAATGCTCAAGGCATCGGTCACCACAATTTTGGGCCCCCGGTGGCTTGAAGAGTGCCCAACATTTGAAAGAGATATTTGGGCCTTCGACGGTACCTTCTTGAAGCTGTTAATTGGCACTCCACGCTTTTTGTGCCGCAAGGGCTGGGACGCCCGCAAGAATCTCCTATCCGCAACGAAGCGCTGGCTTGCACGCGGGTGGGAGGACTTTGACTGGCAGGACGAAAAGATGAAGGACGTGGTGTGGGAAGAAAAGTTCGGACACCGGATAGTGCGGGAACGAGAAATGAAGTTGAAGGAGTATGGCCTGAGTCTGGATGGACGGACGGCATTCGAATTTGGGCTAATATGGGCGTGAGTACTGCACATCTTCCAGCGTCCTTCTAACCGGCTAACCGCTCTGGCTGGACAAGCTCCGTCATCAACAGCATCCCAGCGACTGGGTGGGTGCTTATCGAGATACTGAGAGACCCAGAGCTTTACCGGCGTGTGCGCGCAGAGATCATGATGGCAGGCGCGGTTACTATCGATGAATCAACGGGAGCAACATGCTTCGATGGGGCCAAAGCCCCATCTATGCCCCTGCTCCAGTCCGTTTACCAGGAATGCCTCCGCCTCTACATGACCATCCCCGTGGTGCGTTCGCTACGCAACGATATAGAAATCGACGGCTACATCCTCCGAGCAGGCAACGCCATCATCACGCCAACCTACCTCGCCCACTACAACCCAAGCGTCTGGTCCACCCCCCACCACCCTGCCGACACCTTCTGGGCCGACCGCTTCATGCGCAACTCCAGCGACCCCAACGGCAAAAAGGACCCAGGAGACTTCTTCCCATTCGGCGGCGGCCTCAACATCTGCCCTGGTCGCCATCGCGGCAAGGACGAGATACTAGCGGCCGTCGCGGTGCTCCTCACATATTTCGAGTTTGAGTTTGTTAGCCACGTTGGCAAAAACGGCCGCCCGACAGTCCAGGAGCCCGGGCCGCTAAATATTGAAAATTACGAGTCGCGCGGCGTCGTTCAACCTGATCGAGACCTCCTGGTTCGGATGCGGCGGGCGTGCCCCCGGAAATGCGATATTGGTTGAGTTTCTTCGGGGTTGTAGCGTAGAAGTTATCGTAGAAGCGAGGTTTAGGGCCTAGATAGAGCCAAATGGCAGATGATAGGAGCTCTACGGCTGTGCTATGGGCAGGATGGTCCACCTATATGCCTACTACCTCCAATGACATTCCCTTTTTCCAGACTTAGAATCCCCTCGACACCTTCTAATCCATTGAATTTATTTTCCCCTCAATTTTTTTTTTAATTCCAACCCTTTCCCTACCACAGGCACTTGCAAATACACCGAACATATTGTTCCCACACAGTTATTTGGGCCTGTCCAACACAGCCAGACGCAGGGTTCCCAGGGTACGGGAGAGCACAGCACCTGTGTAATAGATAGGCAACGCTGCGGGCGGAGAGAAAGAGATGGAAACTGCGCCGAAAGACCTTCTCTGAAGGAGAGCGACCGCCTCTCTTAGCACGGCATCACCACCACTATATAATAACCCAGTGAGCCCACACATCTAGAGCTTTAGACCGTGAGTTCCCGTTCGCCTTGCACATGCCCTTCCCCAGTGATGTATGTAGGGTTCGGCCGCACGATTATCCAGGTGTTTAGTGTCGTTCCCAGGCCACAATGCGAAAAACGTTAGTAAGGCGGCCAAGTTATGCTAATGTTTCCAGCATATTGGCCGGTGGTGGTTCAATGCTAGGACCTGGTCTCTTCGGCACGTGATACCCAGATCTCCACAGCACATCCTCCCACATTATCATTCCGGCACTTCACCAGCGCCATCGACATAATGAGTACACGGTACGCCGGAGACGGCTATTGTTGGAATACCATCGCGGCCGCAGGAGCCATAGCATGGTATTGTGAGGGCACGCGGCCGCGGGCTCTCGCGGGCTCGCGTGCTCGTCACATGACCCACAATGGGTGCTTCCTATTTGTATGTAGCGCACGGAGTCCATAGAGGATCGAACTAAGTAATTACCATCACATCGTACCTGCCTTTCATTGCGCGCAATTACCTAGTGTTTCCTACAGCTATCAAACCAACGGACGCGCGTGCAATGAACGTCGGCCGTCCCAACACCATCCATGAGACATTTAGCCGTTAGTCTGTTAACCCCAGTTTCCACGCCTTTTGTCACCTCAGAACGAATCCCAATTGCCCACAACGACTTCCTGCCACGAACAAGGAACAGTTTCCCAAGCTGAATGCGCGGTGCCATCAGGCTTTGAGCCTGTGTGCGCATTAGCTACATACCTAACCGTGGCTGTTCATACTCGCTAACACATCACACAGGACTCGCTCGCAGAACAAGAGATAACCCCACCAGCGCTGATCCGGTTGGGAATGGCAACAATGACCCCCATAAACCCCACCCAGAAGCGCACAACCTGCTGCCCAGCACTACGGAAGTGACGCCTCGCTATTAGAATGGCCGGGAGGGCAGACATTCCTGAATGGGGAGTGTGAAGGCTTTAGAGAGGTACAGGAGCCGCAGGACAATTCTTGCGCCACGAGCCGCGGTACCCCAGCCCGGGAAAAAAAAAGAAAAAAAAAGAAAAAGGCGTCATGTAGCCCAAACAGCACCCAGGCTACACCAGGTAGAACAGACGGGGGCCAGCTCCGCAGTGGCGGGTTGCGGGGGGTTCGGATTTTTGGTTGCCCCGGAAATTTCGTGGGCTACAGTTCCACTTTTACGGGGGAGATTCAAGGCAAATTAAATTTGCAATATCATTTCAGCTTTTCCCCCTCCTACTACTACCCGCCCATCTCTCTCGACTAGCTGTTTCCAATTTTAGCGCGAGTAGCACGTATGTTCTAGTTCTCTTCTTTTCTGAGCGATGATGGGTGGTAGATACTGTAGGCCGGGGATAAGGGTCAGCCCTAAGCGCGGTTTTTCGAGTCACAGGACCGGAGTTAAGGCATCTCACGTGTATACAAACCCACAAAACCCCTCGTAGAATCTACAAGCTACGCCTCCACAACTGACCCAAAGAATCACCTTCGCAAATCAGCCCCCCTATCCAGCAACAGGCGCACCACGGTCTCGCGCCCTTCCTGTGAAGC
>JAJDFE020000164.1:37663-59613 GCA_021527465.2 Geoglossum glabrum
TGCTGATCCAAACTCCAAAGACAATGACGGCAGGTCACCACTGTTTCATGCTACCATGAAGGGGTACCTCGAAATTGCGGACTTGCTGCTCAATAGTTGTGCTGATCCAAACTCCAAAGACAATGACGGCAGGTCACCACTGTTACATGCTACTATGAAGGGGGACCCCAAAATTGTGGACTTGCTGCTCAATAGTTGTGCTGATCCAAACTCCAAAGACAATGACGGCAGGTCACCACTGTTTCATGCTACCATGAAGGGGTACCTCGAAATTGTGGACTTGCTGCTCAATAGTTGTGCTGATCCAAATTCCAAAGACAATGATGGCAAAACACCACTATCACGCGCTGCTATGATGGGGCGTCTCGAAATCGTGGATTCACTGCTCGATAGTAAAGCCGATCCGAACATTCAGGACGACGATGGCAGGACACCACTATTATATGCTGCTAAAAACAGGCGCCCAAGTGTTGTTGATTCATTGCTATTGGGGCACGCCGATCCAAACCACAAAGACAAGCATAACAGGACAGCGCTGTCATATGCTACCGGCAACCGAGACGAGAGAATCACCCAAGCGCTGACACCAAGTACCCGTCCAGACACCGAATAGATTAACAATACACCGGGCTCCTGGTTGGTGGCATTGATGTGGCATCTCTGGTGCGACATTGAGAATAGGGTTAAGACCGCCCACAAGTCTCACAGTTCGATACCCCGACCCCGATTCACCTCCTGATCAGGAGGCCTACACATAGAGACAGTGCCTCGTAGCTAGAATCACATGAATGAAATCAATTGACTATTTACATCAAGCCCTACTCACCGCCTTCACACGACATTATCTAGGGTATTCCACCCAGTATCCTGCTAGTTTCGTCTTCAAAAATGCAAGGGACTAGACCGCTTTCTGTCTACCTAATTACACTACATAACATAGGGTGCATGTTTTTTTTTTTTTTTTTCCGTTCTTCGGGCGTTATACTGCTGGGGTGAATTTTCACACCCATCCACCTAACCGTCGGCAACCCTCCGACTGGCGGTTTTTGTATCCCGTTTTCTGAGCAGAGGGAGCTTACCTGTCACACATACCACCGCCCATCCCATCTGACCCCAGTCGGGTTCTTTTGATCTACAACCAGTGCCTGCTATGGGGCCTAGCGGCAGACTAACTGGCTCGAACAGCCCTCCCGATCCAGCATTGTAATAGACAGATTTCCCATGTCCTCCGCGCCAGTTATCCACCAAGGTTACCCTCGAAACCAAATCGTTGATGTAGCCATGGCGAGGGGCCGTTAAGAACAACACATGCAAGCAGAATAAACTCGCGTGAGATGCTGCCCCACCGTGAGCTCTCCCGTCGTTCTCAGTCCTAGGGATCTATCTCCGAGATGGAAAAACCAAGGGCTTTATATATGCCCGTGTGGCTTCTAAACTCCGACCTTGCCGTCCCAAAACTCGGGAAGATAGTTCTCCCCGTTTTCCTTGTGACGTCTTGTTCCGACGACAAATGTCTCAAGGTTCAAATGCAACAGGGGCAGTTCCAGCCATTTAGCGGTCTCATGACCCCTGTTTAGGAATAGCATGTATTGGCTTTTAGAGGGTTGCGGGTGATTAGCTATGACTTGACGCTTCTACAGGACTTGGGCGCCCAAAACTGCTCCTCTACCGCTAGCTGGAGGGGGGGCATTGAGGTTGTTTCTGTGGATGAAGGTCTTCAGACACCATCACCACTACCCGCTAAGGTCAGATCCGACGGCAGAAAACCTCAGATACCGTCACCACTGACACCTGAAAATAGGCGCTGTATGAATATACTACTCCTAATACTAAACATATATCTCATCGATTAATTTTGTTTGAATGCAATGAGGATTGGAAAAGTCGGTAGTCTAACTGATATTTGTGCTCCGTTCCGACCGCCCTCCACCCCTCCTTTATAGAGCATTGCGTTCATGTCGGATAGCAATGGTGAAGCCGTGCCAAACACCACAAGGATTGTGGCGGTGGCAGTGCCATGATGCATTACATAGATTCAGCTGGCATCATCGTACACTCAGCTAGCAATGAACCGCAGGCCTGCCATGGGCCATTGGAAGAATTTAAGATGATCAGAACTCCATGTAATTAGTTTAATAGATCATCAAGTATTCAACAGTTCAACCAACTGCTGAGGTTGTTGTGGTAGTAGCTGTTAGAAGAGGAGTATCACAACGTAGATTATACGACGTAGATACCCAAAAGGCTTGATGAATTCTAACTACAGACTTGGTTGACTAGGTAAAACAGAGGCCCCTTGTTAGAACTTTGAGTTTACTGCTTGCTTCGTACTCATGACGACATCGCCAATCAACAAGATGCTAGCCCATACACAGACCAGCGAAGCGCAATGACGCTGCGCAGCAACCAACACCTCGCAAGCAATCGCGAAGGTATATGAAGGTAATTCTAATGCACCGCGGATTCCCCAAACCCTAACCGAAGTGTGAACACCGTGCCGGGGCGATTTCCAACAAGCGCAGCCCCCCTAGTGATGTCGAATCCACCAATGCCACTAATTCATATGTCGCAGGATCACCGCCCGACATGACTCCCCCACCAACGCTGAAAACAGCACTTTGCTTCCACCACCCGACGGTACACATACTTCATATAAAAAAGAATTCTAGAGGTAGTTACTGCTTCTGCCCAAAAGTTATTAGGTAGCTTGCTATCAATCAACATGGCTCATGTAGTCTCCATAATAGTTCAGTTTGTATGTTTGGGGTCTCCATTTGTATTAGAGTATATGACATAGTTGCTGGAAATATAAGCTATAGAGGTACGATCGGAAACACAATTGTATATAAAATGGAATATATTGATTGCTTGCTTAGATATGATAATGAAGGAATGCTATATAACGAAGTAAAATCAAAGATGGTAAGTAAAGTATTGGCAGTAAGGTGATACTACATTCCACTATTACTAAAAGTACAGCAATGAGTTGCTCATATACTTGTTCATGGAATACTAATATATGAAGTTTTTTATATAAAATGATACCTCTATTAAGAGGTGCAAAGCAAGCTATCTGAATATAATGATGTGCTTTAAACTAATACCAAATCAGACTTCTTATTTAGGAGTTTCTATCTAGTATGAATGAATGAATGAGCATTATAGCACTATATCACATGGTACCATAACTTTGTTGCTAGCCTCATAAGTAATGTTCGAACTTAATGATATATATAGAGCATTACCTAAACTAACCTATTACCCCTGAAGAAAATATTCTGAAGTCATATCTCATAACAGTAGTCAGTTGACATTGGATACTATAAACATCCATATGATTATAGAATTTAGCAGAGTTAAATTTTCCTTTACTATATGAATGATATTCATAAATCTGCTGGCCAAGCTGATTTTCAACAAGCTTCTACTACTGGATAAAGGTCTAAAAGACCTCAGATTTATAACATAGAAAATAGATGAATCAATAATGGGAATAATTATTAATAAAGCTGATATAGTAAAGCTTTCCTTGATGTGATAATGTCTGTATTGTCTTGAGTATATCCAAATAGATAAAAACAAGTAATCTTATAGATCGTTCTATTGATATATATAATATCTATCAATAACTCTTGTTAAAGAAGTAAGTAAAGCATTTTCCCTCTAAAGTCAGGCCCTTCATTTCCATGCCCTTGACTATTGAGCTTGATTGTTTCAATGTCTCATAGTTTATATCTCTATATTTTTATATTATATATTTCCTGTTTGGGCTACTATTGCCATAGCTATATTGTATTACTGATCTAGATGATAAAGGCATCTAGTCCAGCTAACTGTCATAATGATAACACTGTTTTATTGTATATTGATTATCTTGGATTTAAAGTTAATATTAATATTAGAATATATCATAATAATATATATTATCAAATAGGAGGTTTTGGCCATTAAATGCTTAATAGTATAGTATATTAATGAATTCAACCTTGCAGCCATTGCTAAATATGATACTTGCATTGCCTCAGCCATATGCTATCATTTTTGAATTATTATTAACTTCTATAGTAATAAAAGTAATTGCTTTATAATTAATAAAGAAGTTTCTGTTGTTAATTATATGGTTCATGACTTCTGAATATAAGAACCAGTGATCTCTTACTTTGGAAGTGTCAAAAAATATGATTAATATTTCATAAATATCAAATTACAACTTAGATGTTGAGTCTTTCATATTAGCTTGCTTTTATCAGAAGTTCTATAGATTGTAAATAAACTTGTCACAATAGTTTCATTTTGCTTATTGATATTGACCTCTACATCTTTATCAATAGCTATAGACTTTACAGAATTCACAACCTTCTTAAACTTAAAATTCTTTATAGATTCTATTTTTGCTATTCTCATAATTTTGATGGTTTAATAGAGAGTTTTGACCTCCTTGTCCTCAATAATTTATCAAGCAGTTTTTACTATTATTAGTTTTTATTATATATGTTACTGCCATATTTGGCTAATAATTATATAACTGTTTCAATTTTAGTAAATACTTGATAAGGGTATTTTTGTTATCTCTAAGTAACTCTATATAAGAATTGGTACAATTGAAGTCCGATAGACTCTCCATAATTGTGTTAGCAATAGTAGCATCATCAAAAGGTTTGTGTAACGGCCATACGAGAGCTCGGACCACAGAGCGAGTCATGCTTGCACCGCCAAGGTTCGCGGCTTGCGAACCCCTATCAGAGACCAACGAGGATGCTTCTTGTAACCTTATCGGTCAACACACATATTATATATAGAACACCATTAGAATAGAGCTATATCTACATCATCATCTTCATGAACCATAGAGTCATATGAGCCACATAGTTTGTAGTACCGACTGTACATCCACCTACCACATGCTGAGCCCAAGCACCTGCGACCAACCGCCTAGGCTCTGACAGTTTGCCAGTGACCTTGAGATTAGTGATAAGGTCTTTAACATTCTTAATATAGATCTTAACATCACTATCTTCAGCATGTTTGGTGTTTCTAAGTGTTTGATATAGCAGCACTCTTTTAGATATTTTTTTAATCTTGTAAACCTCTTTAAGTCACTTCCATGTACTGTGAGGGTCCTCTATATCCTGTACATAGGATTGTTCAATTTTTGTAATTGTGATCCACATGCAGTTGAATATATACTTCATATTATCTTTCTCTATACCAGTAGACATATTAATTTTTAATTCCATTAAATTGACATACCTCTATAGTTTCTTTTTGAATAGAAGAATCTTACAGTCTTTCTATCAGATTGCATAGTTGAAAGCAGTTAGCTTCTTAATTTAAAATGCTGATTGATCTAATACATATACTTTAGAGGCAGCAATGCTATCAGTAGTATAACTCATAGCTATAATAGATATTTCTATTAAATTAGAACTCAGTCGTGGTGTTTTATTCATCTATGAGGTTTCTTTGTATTAAGAGACCTTGATTTGCTATACCTCCTTATGTTTGGAGTGCTTTTGTTTAGCCTTGAGTGTTTTTAGAGGCTTTATAAAAATATTGAGAAAAATCTTTACAGTTGTAAGTGCTAGGTCAGGCTTATATCCTATGAGAAGTTGAAATGAATTGTATTAAGTCTTCAACTAAACTACATGGAACTAATAGAACTACTTATACTCATAGCATTAATGAGCTATCTCATAGTTGCAGCAATGCTGTATTTATAGATATAGCATGTCAAAAATGCTCATAAATACAATAGTTCAATATCTAAGCTAGGTCGCTACTGGAAGGCAATTAACATATTCCACTATGTAGTTGCCAGATCCTGCAAAGTTGTTATAAAGCAAAAACCTTTATCACCCTATCATAACTACAAATTCCAAAATCAATTTTAGAGCAATGGCCCCAGAATTTTGCATAAGATTCCTTTTATATATAAACAATCTAAAAACAAAATTTAAAAGAAACAAATAACAACTGTATGCATGATATACAAATCTGTGAAATTGCCCTAATTTTTCTTCCTTGCTCTAAACTTTGTCATCATATCAGTAGAAGATGCACCCTCACCTGGTCCAGTGATAAGAACTTTCCTTAGCCCTTAAATATAAGGTTCTGATGCTTCAGATACTTCAGAATCAGAAGTATCAGAAGATATGAGTATCACTTTAAAACTAATATTTTCTTGATAATGTTAGAATGCTCTAAACATATTAGATGTTAAACAAGCCTTCTGAATCTGATACCTGAATTCCAGATCCACTCCCTGATGGCAGCATGTCACTGCCAAGGTGGCAGTCACATAGCTGCGAGAACTCTTCTCCCTCCGTCTTCCTTTTATTAACCTCATGTTAATTAGACCCATCTACATCGCTGCGACCGTCTAAATTCAACACACATCTGCGGATGCATAGGCATGCGGATGTCACTTCTCTATTGCCAGATCAGCTGGCTTGATTTAAGATTAGGTTTCCTTATATCCTTTATGCTATGTAGGTAACAGCACTAACAACTCGGCTGCTACAAGACGTTCTTCCAAAAGAGGTCTATAAGAAGACCTCTTAACTCCGTGTATCTAGAGATCAGAAGATTGCAGTCTAAACCTCTAACATCAACGGTGCAGACAGGTCTAATTAATAAGAGGGTGTAGAAGAGCAGACGGGGGAAGAAGGGTTCTCGCAGCTATGAGGCCGCCGCTGTCAGACCCCCGGCCTTACCCCCACACCTGCCTTCATTTCTTCTCGTTCTGCAATGCCAACCAGTCAATAGTGTTGTAGTAGCGCTTTAACGTCACGAAGAGGCACAGCCTCCGTGCCGTCAGGGGGGGCGCTGAAGTTATTTCTGTGGATAAAAATCTTGAGACACCGTCATCACTAACCGCTGGGGTAAGATGCGGCGGTAGAAAACCTCTGATACTGTTACCACTGACCCTCGAAAACAGGCGCTGCTTGAATACGCTACTCCCATTGTCGAGCATAAGTCTCATAGAGTTGATGAATTTAATCCCATTTGAACGCAATATGCAATGCAGATAGGCCAAGTCGGTAGTCAAGTCTAATTAACAATTGTTCCCGGCATTGACCGCCCCCCCCCACCCCCGGACTTGTATGCTTCAAGCAATCATGACGGCACATAAGGGCGATTCTGACGCGCTGCAAGATTCCCAGACCCTAGCCGCAGTATGGATACCGTTCCAGGGCGACCTCCAACAAGCACAACCTCCCTAGAGTGATGTCGGATCCAACCAGGTCCATGAGACTGACGATTTCAACCTCCGACGTTGCGTCAACGCCGCTAATTACACAATGGCATCACACAACTCATGCAACGATATATGCGACGGGTCTAGCACTCGATATAATTTCCTACGGACGCGAAAATAATACTTATGACTTCGCCATCAAGTCATAAACATCCCTCATGTATATAAAGGATGCCCTCTTCCCATCCCGTTCAGGTGGAACTACTCACACTTTCCTACATTTCCATCAGTTCACTAGTATTTGGTTTATCCCGTCATTCTTCTACCAAGTTAACCCATCTACTTCCAACTACCAACAAAACAAGCCGGCTTTCTGCTCAACAGTTATGAGCCAACTTCCCCAGCTCCCCGACCATATCACGGCAATCAGGAATGGAAGTCTTGATACACTCCAGCAGCTTGTAAATGGGGGCATGAAACTAGATACGACACTACTAAATCGTGCTGCACTCCATGGGCACCTCCATATTGTCAAGTGGCTACATTCTAAGGGGGTTGAACTAGACTCCAGTGACAAAGATGGTAAGACGGCACTATTTTGGGCTGCTTGGCACGGGAAACTCAACGTCGTGCAGTGGCTATTGGAACAGGATATCTGGGTAGACAGCAGTGACAATCGTGGTTGGACACCACTAACAGCGGCCGTGTCGGGTGGGCACTACGACATCATCAAGCTCCTTCTGGATAAGCATGCCAATCCGAACTTAAAAGACGAGGATGGTTGGACACCACTGTCATATGCCGCAATCGGAGGACACCCCAAGGCCGCTGAGCTGCTGCTGGAGCATAACGCTAAAGTAGACCATGAGGCGAATGATGGCCGAACGCCCCTATCATTTGCCGCGGAGAACGGGAATCCCGAGGTCGTCGAGCTGCTGCTGGGCAGGGGCGCTGGACCAGACCCCACAGCAAAAGATGGCCGAACGCCCCTATCATTTGCCGCGGAGAATGGGAATCTCAATGTCGTTACGCTGCTGCTGCAGTATAGCACTGCAGTAGACTATGCAGCAAGGGATTGCCGAACACCCCTATCATATGCCGAGGAGAGTGGGAATTCTGATGTCATCCAGCTGCTGCTGCGGCATATCGCTGCAGCAGTAGAGAATGGCCAAACACTCCAATCATTTGCTACGGAGTAAGAAGAGGTCTCGCAGCTGTGAGGTAGCCGCCTTAGGGGGCAGCCTCCAGTACTGGATGAGATAGTATTCAAGGTTCTTGAATATTCTACGACACATTGCCGAATAGATATACTCTAGATTTCATAGGATAGGTAGAATCGATTTTTTGCTGGGTTTATGAAAAGTGCAATATTGCAACAGTGAGGCTGATGTAGCTAGCCACCTGGCCGCGCACGGTTAGGCGGTTAGGTCCACTGACGAACTATCAAATTAGAGGTTAGGTTAGAGCGATTGTATTCTCTTTATTTCTTTGGATACATAGAACGTCTACACTGTAACAAAGAAATGCCTAAGCTAACGCCTGGTTATGCCCAATTGCCTCAAAGAAATAAAGAACCTGTATCCTAAAATATTTTACGGCGATACAAGAGTAAAGAGAGACTCTACCGGAGTTTTCGAGGCGTTGGTGTTGGCGCTACAATCAGTGCGAGACGCGCGCGCGAAGGCTTTTGGCGCCAAGCTTAATACCGGACATCGCGGAGATGAGGATTCTGCGCCACGATATGGGCGCTTTGCCTGGTGTAAAACCGATCCCACTCGGCGCTTGAGACAGCGCAGGAAGAACGCCACCGCACCCCCCGCAGCTTAGAAACAAGTGGGTGACGCTGTTCTATATACAACCAACCGAAAGCTGGTTGTGGGGCTCTTGGTGGAACGTAGCGCAGCAATATCAACGCAAGACTCGTAGTCAGATGCTGGCGCTGTTGGTTCTGTGGCTTGGGGTCTCTGGACGCGATTTTCATTAACCGCTGAGTACTGTGAATGTGAAATGCGGCTCTATAAAGTCCCTCTTTGTTCCTGGAATGGTCCTCTTTGTTCCTGGAATGGTCGACATAACTCTCTCTCTTTCACCTCGGATAATCAGCCATCTTACTAACAACTAGCAATGGATACCGACCAATGCGAACTTGACTGGGTTTGGGAGATATTACCAGGTACGGAGAGTGAGAGTGAGTATGGCAAGCCACCGGCCGACGATTTGGTAGTGACAGAGGGCACGAGCGGTCGGACATTTCATGCTACGGTTGAAAACAATCAAGTCGCTGATGCGTGTCCGATCGGAAAGCCCGATATCGAGCCCAAGGCGTTTTGTGGTTTAACACCGCTGTCATTGGCTAGGTTCCCCGATGCTATCCGATCGTTGATGATAGGAAACGACACAGACGGCTATGTGCAGACACCGATATTATATGCTACCAAGGATGGCCACCTTGAAGTCGCCAGGCTGCTGCTGAGGCACGCCGATATGACGCTATCAGAAGCTGCTAAGAATGGCGACCTAAAAAGCGTCAGGCATCTGCTAGGGAAAGGCGCCGAACTGGAATCTGAAGACAGTAGAGGCCAGACACCACTATCGCTGGCTGCCATGAATGGACATATCGAAGTTGTCGAGCTGATGCAAGCAAATGGCGCTAAACTAGAATCCAAGGACAATAGCGGCCAAACACCATTATCCCATGCTGCAATGAACGGCCATCTCAAAGTTGTCGAGTGGCTGCTAATGAAAGGCGCCGAACAAGAATCCAAGGATAAGAGTGGCCGGACACCGCTGTCGTTGGCTGCTATGGGTGGGTACCGCAAAGTCGTCAATTGGCTAGTAGAAGGGGAAGTCGACCTAGAATCCAAGGACAATGGTGGCCAGACAGCGCTATCGTTAGCCGCTATGAATGGGTGCCTCGGGATCGTCAAGCTGTTGCTAGATGAGAATGCCAATACAGAATCCAAGGACAATGGTGGCCAGACACCACTATCGTCAGCTGCCATGAACGGGCACTTTGAAGTCGCCAAGCGGCTTCTGGCAGCGGAAGCAGACCTGGACTCTGAAGACGACAACGGCCAAACACCACTAATACACGCTACCAAGAATGGTCGCATCAAAGTTACGAATCTGCTGCTAAGGAGGGGCGCCAAACACGAGTCCAAAGATAACAGCGGGCGGACACCACTATCGTGGGCTGCCGTCAATGGGCACCCCGACATTGTCGATCGGCTGCTTGACGGGGAGGCCAATCTAGAATCTAGGGACAATGAGGGTCAGACACCGATATCATTAGCTGCCATGAATGGGCACCTTGAGGTGCTCGAAATGTTACAAGTGGGGGATGACAATCCAGAATCGAAGGACAATAGCGGCCGGACACCGCTATCATGGGCGGCCATGAACGGGCACTCCAGGATCGTCAAGCAACTGCTCAGGAGCAACGCCGACTTGGAATCAAAGGACATCAACGACCAAACCCCACTATCGCTGGCTGCCATGAATGGACACGTCGAAACCGTTGAGATGCTGCTAGCAGAAGACGCCAAACCAGATTCGAAAAGCATCAACAACCACACGCCACTATCACTGGCCGCTATGAACGGGCACCCCGAAGTCGCGCGGCTGCTGATAGGGAAGAACGCCGAGCTCGAAACCAGGGACGACGACAGCGGGCGGACACCGCTCTCGTGGGCGGCCACGAACGGGCACTCCAGGATCGTCAAGCAGCTGCTCAGGAGCAACGCCGACGTGGAATCAAAGGACAACAACGACCAAACCCCGCTATCGCTATCCGCCATGAACGGACACCCCGACACGGTCAGGATGCTCCTAGCCAAAGGCGCCAACCCAGACACCAGGACCAAAACCCACAACCACACGCCGCTCTCCCTCGCCGCGATGCACGGCCACCTCGCCGTCGCGCGGGTGCTGATACAGCACAACGCGGGGCTCGAAGCGCAAGACAGCGCAGGCCAAACGGCGCTCTCGCTGGCGGCGCAGCACGGGCACTACAGCATCGTGCGGCCGCTGGTGCGCCGCGGCGCGCAGATCGAGTGCAGAGACCGCCATGGCCGCACGCCGCTCTTCCACGCGACGCGTAACTGCCACATCGAGATCGCCTGGCTGCTGGTGGCGAAAGGCGCCGATCTGGAGGCCAGGGATAGGCTCGGCCAGACGCCCCATAATCTGCTGATGCGCATGCCGACGTGCTGTGAGCTGCCTTCTTGATGATGATATCTTGGCTCTGCTCTTGGTTCTGTGGTGTGGTGGTGTGGTGTGGTGGCGGCACGTGTTTGTCGTCACCCGGCACTAAGAGCCGCAACACTATTTCCCCATTAATTCCCTTACGCACATATGTATATACCTATCCATTTCACCCACCTCATCTGCATCGCGACTTTTGTAACGTAAATTAACAGATTTGACATTGCCCGCTTAGCCAAAAAAAAAATTTATTTTTATTTTTTTTTCCCCTCTTCAAAGAATATTAAAAAAAACTAAATAAATCAAATGAGATGAAAAAAAAAAATAGCCATTACTTTATCTAATTATATTTTGTGTTTTATTTTTTTTTTTTTTTCTCCTCTTAAATTTTGTTTCCAACTTAATTTCCAATTGTCTATTTAATCCGGGTATTTTTACAACACCTTATTCTAGCAATGATGGTGATAGTAATGGTAGCTCAGCAATGCTGTAAGGACTGGATGCACCATTGTACATATTTACATGGAGGTAGAGCGGTCAATCCCATGGAACATATACGGGGATGAAGTCTGTGTATTTATATAGCCTTCTTGTTGATGGTTGATTAGTTGATTAGTTGGTTGGTTCTATAGATCTATTCCTGTAAGTGACTATGGTATAGTACATGTAACATGCCCGCATTCCTTGTACACATCACATGACACTCTCACGTCCCCAGCTCCATTGTCGTATATGTTTGTCCCGTCAAGGTCGCACAGATAAGTATATATGATAGAGGCAGATTTAGTCGCATGTGCATGTACCCGTATGTTTGGCTGGGACGGTATTGGCTGGTCGGTCAGTCAGTCTGTCGATCAGAGGCTGTAAGGCCGGTGTTTCTACGTTTGTGGTACCGCATTCGCGACGGACCTAGGCAGACCGCGTCAGAGATGCTTCGGTGAAAGGTTGTTTGTTTTTCCGGTCTGGCATACTACTACACTCAACCGGCACTGCTCCTTTGGTGTAGTATCCAATAGGGAGTTGAAATAAATATATCAAAAAAGATTACAAGCTAGAAAAAAGAGATTCGTTCAGTGTATGTGTCATGATGCTCCAGCGCCCGGCGGTACATCTCCATCTCCACCGACGCCTCGTGCCTGCCTTGACAGCTGAGCGCGTTGCAGACAAGCCATAGTGTCGGGGTGGTCCTTCCCCAGCACCTTTTCCCTCCCTTCTAGCGCTCGGCGGAACATCTGCTCTGCTGCCTCGTACTTGCCCTGATAATAGAGTGCCATGCCAAGGTCAGCTACAGTGCCCAGAGTATATTGGTTCTCTCTTCCTAGCACTTTCTCCCTCCCTTCTAGCGCTCGGCGGTATATCTGCTCTGCTGCTTCATGCTTGCACTGGCAATAGAGCGCGTCGCCGAGGCTAACTACGGTGCTCAGCGTGTCTTGGTCCTCTCTTCCTGGCACTTTCTCCCTCCCTTCTAGCGCTCGTCGGAACATCTGCTCTGCTTCCTCATATTTGCCCTGCCACCCGAGCATATGGCCGACACTATCCACAGTGGATAGTGTGTCGAGATGCCCCTTTCCCAGCACCTTCTCCCTCCCTTCTTGTGCCCGACGGTACATCCTTTCTGCTGCCTCATACTTGCCCTGGCAATAGAGTACGTCGCCGAGGGCAACTACAGTGCTCAGCATATATTGGTTCTCTCTTCCTAGCACCTTCTCCCTCCCTTCTAGTGCTCGTCGGATCGTCTGCTCTGCTGCCTCATACTTGCCCTGACAATAGAACACGTAGCCAATTCCCCTTAGAATTGCGAATTTGACGAGTGTCTCTTGTCCTTCCACTTTGGCTAGAGCAGCGTGGTAGACTTCAAGCGCTTCCTCTAGTTTATCCAATCTAGCGTAAAAACCACCAATAGCTAGAAGAACGTAGACGGGAATTGTAGGCGCTTTCTGCAAGATGATGCGGAATAGCATTTTGAGCGCTGAGGTGAGAGATTTCGTTCGTTGGAGATAAGATTGTAATCTAAGGAACATATTGACTTGTCGGTGTAGTGGTAATGGTGAGTTACTCTTAAGAGCGTTTAGAATAAATATCGGATTAAAATCTTCTCCCCGCACTACCGGAAGGCTCGTAGTATCGCCGACGCCGTTTACGTCTGTTGATGCGTTCCGCGGAGTAACGCCTAGAATGTCCAGGAAAAGCCTCCATTGACCTACTCGCGGGTCGTGTTCTCCAAACTCCCGAATCCTTTTTGTAAGTTCTTGAAACTCACTTTCGAAGACCTCCCCCCCAGATTCTCCCGCGCCCAACCAAGATATGAACTTCTCTAAGTCATCCGGTAGCCTGTTCCCGTACCTATCCTCTAGTGAAAGCATGACTAGATACTCAGCCCAGGAGAGACACCTTTCTGACCTCAAAAAGCCCCTTAATTTATCAAGGGTATCTGCGCAAGGGGTTCCGGACCAACTGAAATGACGGACCATGTACCTAGAAGCATATGTCAGGAATGGGTATTTTATCCCAAGTTCAAGAAAGGGATCTTCTGTGCCCCCCGAGTCTCGCAGCGGATAACCGTATTCGGTCCATTGGAGGTAATCAAAACAAATAAGGCCCAACTTGAGGTGCGAAGCGGGTAGGTCCACTCGGAAGTCGATTATCTTTTCATCTCCACTGCGGAGCCACTCGTCTTCTGGACGGGTAAGAAATTCTTTGACGGAAAAATGAATGAGCTGCACAAGGTCGTTCTTTATGTTAACGAAATTTCCACAAACATCAAGAATTCTCTGGACGGGTGGTGTGAGTAAATGCTCTTCAAGCACGGTACAAGGCCCAGAGTCCAGAGCATAAACGTATCGTATCTCTTCGAGCTTCAATGCGCGACACGAGACGGTGGCGAATGCTAGCATTTTCCTAGCGCGAACCAACTCTGAATCGCTGAGCGTCCTAACAAGTCGCAGAAAGGTACGCCGGTAAGCTTCTTGGAGTCCCCGTGGCAGGTTGTGCAGAGTTTTCTTGAGTTCGAATTGTGAAGCCGCCTTACGCAGATCATCTACCATGAGCTTTACCCAGAGCAGCATACCGTCAGATTTCTCCTGTAGAGTTTCGACAATGGAATCCCGCAATCCGGGTACCCTGAGGAGGTCGACATCAATCGCAGCATCTATTTCGGAATTGATGAGGGCGCTAATGTCCCGTCTGATTAAATCGGAATTTATCTCGATCGTTCGGGTTGTTTTGATGGTTGTCGCTTGGAATACATGTTTTCGACCAAGTAGAATGACGCGGATATTTTTCTGTGACTCGAGTATCTGAAGGACTTGTTGAAGCAATTCTCCAGTTAATGCGCTGCTTTCATCAACTCCGTCTATAACGCAGTAGACAGGTCCGACAGCTAGCGCTGCAACACTCGTAAGGGCGTCTAACAGTTCTGAATGTGCTGGAGGACCATTCAGCGCTACTTTGCTCACAATCTCAAGACTCCGTTTGTCGTTTGTAACCTCCAGCAATTGCCATAGAAGGGTACGAGCGAGGTCACCTAGACTCTGTAGGTTGGGATCTGTACCCGAGAAATAGAAGAATATGGTCTGTAGCTGCCTTGTCTTTAGACCTTCGATAATCGATGAAGCGAGGACGGTTTTCCCGCAACCATGAGTTCCGTAGATGCACAAGAGCCGGGCTGAAACTGAAAGGGGTGGCTGTTTATCCCATCCTATGAATGTGGGGTCTTCCCAAATCCAGTCGCAAGTTCCATACAATTTGGTCTGAAGTCGACGCTCATGAAAGTCTCTGACATTTGGCAGTGGCTTCAGCCAGACTTGACATCGATGCTTCAAATCTTTGATTTGCTTGTTAGAATATATTGAAATACGGAGGGAATAAGACATAGGATATGTGGTCTCCACCTTCGTGAATCATGGCAGCTTGCCGTTTTTGAGTCGCCACAGCTATGTAAAGCGTGAGAGTCGACTTGTACTCTTCCAGAGCAATCTTTACTTTAGTGACTTCCTTCTCCTTGCGAAGGGCCGCAATAGCCTTCCGGCCTCGGCGGGCCGGAGAGTCAGCCGTGGCCGGTAGCATCTTCTCAACCAGTTCATCGAGCACGTCGACCTGCCTGCGACAGCCTTCCACGACGGGAGCAAGCTTTTCCTGGACGTCTGCTGTCAGAGAGCCATCATCACACCCTTCTCTGATCTGGGACACGATATCTACGATGAGCGGTAGCTGTATCGTGATATCCCGAAAGGTCCCGTGTGTCCCCCGGGCGTTTGATTGAAATTCGCGGAGACGGGCGAGGACCTTGGTGCAAGCCCCGGCGAGCGTTGTGACGGAAGTTGCAAGGCCTATTACTAGGGCAGCTTCTGCCATGCCAAAGCGCAGCTGGGATTCTGCACTCTATCCAGCTATAAGCGTATCTTGGACGTGGGCGAGGGCGCGAGATGGGTGGGTGATGGATGAGGCTGACCCAGATTTGGCTGCGCCTCACGTGTCCTTGCAAAAGGCCACCTCCATGAACCCCGCTTCTCAACCTCCTCCTTTCAATCCCCACTGCGTTCCTGGGCTACACGGGATGTTGTTTCCTTGGCGGGCGAAGCAGGCTATGTTTCTAGGAGCGGGTTGCGGGGCTTTGCACTTACAGACTAGACGTCGTCACCGGGTTCTTGGCCTGTTAGAACCCCCGGTAACACGCCCCAAACGGAACCCTAAGAAGCCTAAGTGATATACCCAACTTGCTTAGGCCTTTCCTTGTAGAAGTTTTAAGCTAACAGGGCTTGGGTATAAGTACCTAGCCTATCCTCCTGTACCTACCTTCTTTTCTCCTCATTCTGCAAATTCTACCTAATAACATATATTATATACTGCACCCTGAATTCTTGTGATCTCATATGGCCATCTCTGGGTTCTTGACTACACAGGAGTTCATTTACTACTTGCAAGGAATAACTATACTATAGTCCCCTATACCTCTATCTTCTGGTTCCTCCAGTTCTTTCTGTTCAAGATCTATATGATATGGTAAGAGATTATATTGTTGTCATTTTCTACCTTTTTCTATAGTATGTTTTTTCCTCTTAACCAAAGACTCTTTTAAGTTCAACATAGTTCTCAATACTTGTGACCCATATATAAGTACTTTTTTTGTTTTCTAGCTGCTGCAGTCCACATCTTAACTGTTTTCTCAATCATATTGTTATTGTAGGAAACACAGGTTTTCGCGCGCAGTGTAGCTCAGCTGAGGCTGGGTTACGAATGAGAATAGTTCAATTAACGAGTGTAGATGATACTGTACATTAGAAAGAAGAAGGTGTGAAGACACGGGTAGTGAAGACTTTTTCCCGCTAGTCATCCGGGCTGGGCAAATAGGAGCCACGCAGATTGGCTGGCTCCTATTCGCCGCCATGGGATTGATTCGGGTAGTTCCACCTCACTTGCGAGGTCGCGCTGAACATGGCTCCTGCGGCGACGTTCCAACAGTTATAAACAGTTTAGATAATAAAAACTTTAATACAAAGTTGTTTTATCACTTTATAAACTTTATACTCAAATAGAAACTTACTTATTTAGTAGTTTTTTGATACTTTTCAACTTTTTTCTAATTTATTGAAATCTATAAACTTAATTACATTTTTAAAATTCATAGTTCTGATGATTTTGGAAGTGGAAACTGTTTAATAACAATATTTAGATTAATAGATATAAAACTCATCTTCAAAGCCTATAACTTTATATTTTTGCTATTATTCCTAGAGAGTAAGTAGAATTATATGTTTCTAAAAAGTTGTATGTAAGACTGTAGCGTAGATCTTAGGGCTTAGCTAGTAGTGTGATGGCTTATAGACAATGGAAGATCTTCGGCATAAAGTTATCGTAAAGTACTTTTAGAGACAATGTAATGAAGGTTGAATCAGCAAAAGTATTCTTAATTCTGCAATGTAAGAAGAACTAATCACTGCCTATCCTACTATGGGCAGCGGACTGCTTAAATATATAGTTCAGCCGGCTCCCCGACAGATGCTTCATTCTCTGACTTGACTTCCATTGTCTTGACTCTTTCTGCTACTGGCAATGTCATCTGCTATCGGTGACGTTGTCAGATTGGTATCAACTGCTTTTAGAAGTCGTTCTTCTGGTATATTGCTTTCGTAGCGACGTCTTTATCAATAAAGGTAGAGAGCTGTTTCTATTGTTTGCTTGGCAGTTGCATACGGTTGCAGATGTTGCTTGCTTATGGATCATATTGTCTTTGTGGAGATCTGACATCGTTACGCCATCTGGCAGTTGGAAGCGGTTTTGGAAATTTGACATGGCTATAAGCCTTCTTTGTGGGAGCCTCATTGCTAGTGCTTTACATTATATTTTAGAAAATATTCTGTATTAATTTATAGTTATTCTTTAACAGTGAGACAAAAGTCATGCTTAATAGGACAAAACACTTATATATTAAAAGTTTGTAATATAACTGTAAGACCGTAGCGTGGATCTTAGGGCTTAGCTAGTAGTGTGATGGCTTATAGACGATAGAGGCTCTTCGGCGTAGAGTCATCATAAAGTGTTCTTAGAGACAATGTAACAAAGTTGGATCAGCAGAAGTACTCTTGATTCTGTAATGTAGAAGAACTAATCGCTGCCTATTCTACTATGGGCAGTGGACTGCTTAAATATATGGTTCAGCCGGCTCCCCGACGGCTACCTCGTTCTCTGATCCGACTCCCATTGTCTTGACTTCGTCTGCTATCGGCGAAGTCGTCTGTTACCAGCGATGTCGTCAGATTGGTATCGACTGCTTTCAGACGTCGCTCTTCTGGCGTACCGTTTTTGTAGCGACGTCTTTGTCAATGGATGTAGAAGGCTGCTTCCGTTGTTTGCTTGGCAGTTGTATGCGGTTGCAGATGTTGCTTGCTTATGGATCATGTCGTCTTCGTGGAGGTCTGACGTCGTTGCGCCGTCTGGCAGTTGGAAGCGGTTTTGGAAGTTTGACGCGGCTATGAGCCTCCTTTGTGGGAGCCTCATTGCTAGTGCCTTACAAATATATAGATACTCAAGTGCCAGGTTGATGCTAGTATCCTAATAGCAACTAAGACACTCTTCAAGCTAAATCCATAAAAAACAAAATTGCTTACTATTAAGATAGCTTATCAATGCTAATTTTAAATATGTCTACTTAGATAGTAAGAGCATTAGAAGTTATAATATATAATTTCTTACTTATGAATACTTGGATTGATACTCTTAAGGAGGCTTTAAAAACTTTTATTAAGTGTAAAAGAGCTAAAAAAATATATATTAGCAAAGGAGAATCAATTGAAGTTGAGAATGTTATAGGCATTTTAATTCAAAAGGTAGTGGATAAGTAAGTACAAGTAGAAAAGTGTTATGGGGATAGTGACGGTAGAGCTGGTCTATTAATTACTTATTGTTGATTATTGTCACTAGTATCGCCACGAGGATATCTAGCTAGCTAAGAATAAGATCTAGCTAGTTTAGAACAAGCATGTTGGTGCTTGTCAGCAGTTGAGTTGCCTTAAACACCTCAACACTATGACATCTCATAGTGGTGAGGCTTGCAGAGTGACTGAGGAAGGGTCTTGACACTGTTATGTCGCAGTAACATTTTATCTATATAAGCAAGCTTTATATCTATGCAATCTAATATATGTAAGAAAATTGAACTAAGTCTATTGTCTATCTACAACGTATCTTCAACCTCTTATAACTCATATCAATATTTATTATTATGGCATATGTAAAATAATAGGACATAACACAAGAACATGTCAAACTAGTATTTAAATAGTTTAGTTTCTCTAAATGGTTAAAATTTTAGCTACTTAAAAAAGCTAAACTGAATGTAGTAATTGGAAAGTAGGAAAGTCATGAAAAATTCACCAGTTACTAATATTTGTCACTTGCTAATAAGCAATATTATGCAATGTATATAGTAGCAAACATAGGAGGATAATATTATATTATAAATATTATGAATGTAGACTAGTTTAGCTTGCGATCTTCCTTATAAATCTTATATATTCATCATATAATTTATGACTCTTTATTTAGGTTTTGATTATAGTTTTTAAGCTAAAGCCCTTCATATAAATGCTGCTATATACTTATAAATCTAACTATATTCAGCAACCTTATAGAATATAGAAAGTACTTATCAAGAAGTTTATTATGCATGTGGACCTTACATTATAAGAAGTGATACTCAAAAGTTATTTTTTTCTATATAATTTCAAAGTCTTCTTATGAACCTTCCCTCCTTTTTAGATTTGAATTCTTGTATATAAAATTATTTTAATACTGCTTTCCAAGCATCTGGAATCATACTTATATTATTATTTATGGTTTCTGAGTTTTTTGTATGAGACTCTGATGGCTGCTTTTGAGAGTATTACTTGAAATCTGGATATGAAATTGACTTCATTTTCTAGCAATTATTTCATCTATCAATGAGTCAGTAATGATATTTTCATATACATCTTCTACTTCTCTCAGCTTTTTTACTAGGTCTGCTTAGCTTAGATCATAGAATAGTGTTTCTTTGAAAGTGACATCTCGAGTAGATATTACTTTTCTCTTGCTTGGTATCCAGATTCTACAGATATTCGTGGAGTCATATCCAACTAGATATCCTCTATAGGCACGTGGTACCATTTTAAGTGTCCTAGGAATATTATGTTTCACTAGATAGGCGCGGCATCCAAAAACTCAACGGTGTTCCAGATCCTGTTTTTCTTTTTGGTCGGTCGCGGCTTATAGTACCGTTAGTGGCGATTTCCAGCCTAATGTTTTGGTTGGCATCCAATTCAGTAGGTATTCGGCTGACTGGATAGTTTCGTGCCCTCTCGTGGCAGCTAAATACAGCGGTGTCAGACACCACTGATCCTTGGAGTTGACGTCGGTGTCCTCTACATCTAGCAGCAGTTTCGCAATGGCGTCGTCGTGCCCGATCGAGGCGGCCGCCGACAGTGGAGTCGTGTCGCCAGAGTTGACATCGATGCCCTTCACACGCAGTAGCAGCTCCACAATGGGTTCACACCCACTACTGGCAGCCACCGCTAGCGGCGTACGGCCGCCGGGACCCTTGGAGCCGCCCAGTAGCAGCTCCACAATGGATTCATACCCACTCCCGACAGCCACCGCCAGCGGCGTCCGGCCGTCGCGATCCTTGGAGCTGACATCGGTGCCCTCCACACCCAGTAGCAGCTCCACAATAGATTCATACCCACTCCTGACAGCCACCGCTAGCGGCGTCCAACCGTCGCGATCCTTGGAGTTGACATCGATGTCCTCGATATACAGCAGATTCTTGACCACTTCCTGGCGCCCACTGCGAACCGCCAGGTGCAACGTCAGGTCCAACGCCTCATCCGGCGTTAACTCCGTAGCTAGCTCCCTGTGTCGTTGTGACTCGCGTCGCATGCCGTTAGACTTGTTCTATGTTGCTCCGGTTAGATTGTTGGGCGCAAAGATGGGTGGGTACTGCTGAGGTATGTATCTCCCGGTATCAGGTTGGGAATCACGGATGGTCTATTCTATCTGTGGGCGAGGGGGTTTATATACTCCTGACCTCCTTAGGTCTGCGTGTTACTGTTGAAGTGTTCCGGGTGGAACAAACCCAAGTTTCCCGTGGGGACAAATAGGAGCTAGCCTAATTGTTTGGCCGCTAGCGGGCAGAAAATTCTTCTTACCACGCTACCGCGGCACCGACTAGCCTTTACCCTGTATTGAACAGTATCAATTCTATCATTAATTCTAATAGTTATGTCCTGATGACCTCGGCCCTTATTCCCGATCCTCAACAAAAAGAGACTTGCAACTGATTTTCACTTGGCTTTACAATTTATAGAAAATGTGATGCGTGTTGGCGCGGAGCTTTGGTGTTTGTTGTGCGTGTTGTCGCAGAGCTTTGGTGTTGTAAGTATCACGGGACTTTTGCTAACACGAGACATTAACTAGATTCTTATGGACGGCCAGAGGCCGTCCATCAACACGAGAAGTGCGCCGATAGGTACAGAGCCCTGGTTTTGTTTACATTGTGATTTTGTTATGACTGTGATCGATCCGGGACCATCCTCGCTACTTACTCAGCACCCCCAATCTGTCCGCTGTCCGCAAAAACATTCCTCCGACCTGATCCGGATCTAAGTGGTGAGGTGATCTTGGAGAAGCTTTGCAATGTCCCCATGATTTCTGTCGATAGCTAACGTCAATGGCGTCCACCCGAAGTCGTCCGTGGAGTTGACATCGATGCCCTCCACACCTAGCAACAGCTCCACAATAGGCTTATGCCCCTTCATAACAGCCAAGATCAGCGGCGTCTGGTTCACCATGTCCTTGCAGTTGGTGTCGATGCCCTCCGCACCTAGCAGCAGCTCCACAATAACTCCATGCCCGTTAGTGGCAGCCACATGCAGCGGCGTCTGGCCCAAGTCGTTCGTGCAGTTGGCGTCGATGCCCTCCACACCTAGCAGCAGCTCCACTACAATACCCCCCCGGGAACCGGGACACCCCCCAGAACCGGGACACCGAACATACCCCCACCTAATGGCCGACAGCA
>JAJDFE020000165.1:0-59578 GCA_021527465.2 Geoglossum glabrum
TCGGTGCTGCGTTGCCGCACCGAAAACTAACCTGGCACCTTTTAGAAGTGGTAATAGAGCGCCGAGTAACCCTCGGTGTAACCTTCGCGGTAAGGGAGGATCTTCGTCGGCGTTGAATCTTCGCTGCCGGCTTCGAAGAATGTAAGACGATAACCAACACCAAACGACCACTGCTTAGAGAAGAAGCGGCTGATAAAGCCAGACATTTCGGCTTTTGAGCTCGAGTCAGCACTCACACCGTAAACGAATTCTCCGCCGGTGCTCCAGTTCGAGCCGAGTGGAAAGGCGAGGCTTGTACCAAATTTTACGAGTTCATACTGTGAAGTGAAAAGCGCGCCTGAGTTACGATACGCCTCAACACCACCAAAAGCTGAAATTTGCATCTGTGGTAAAAATGAAATTGGTAAGCTAGTTGAGAAGCGATAGTGCATACGAGCTTCAAGGCTGTTAATGGCCGATTGCGAAGATGTAGTGGCATCAAAAATTTGCGATTTCAATAAACCTTCAAATCCTGTGCGTCCGAGCCAGTAAAGCCCTCTCACACCGAGACCACCAGCGATGGCGCGGTCGGCTCCTGTTGAGAGCTGTTCAGAAGATTGAAGTGTCCATAAAAGACCATGAACTGAGAATTGTGATTTGCTGTAGCCATCGTTGTTGGTGGCCAGAGGACGCAGACCATTGAGATCCAGTTTACTAGCGGCTTCGGCTTCAGGTTCTTCGGCAGCCACGGCACGTTTCTGACGTTTCACTTTCGCCACATTTAAGCTCGGATCTCTGAGCACGCTGATTACAACCGGCTTTGAATCAGGGCTCGATTGACCAAATTCATTGTAAGAGCGGGCGACGATTTTGTAAGTGCTAGCTTTCGCGGCGGCCCATTCAAGGCTGCGACCTTTAACTTTATGAATCACTTTGTTTTTAGCATCCACGACTAGAATTTCTGTCACAACACCTGAGGTCTGCCAGTTAGCTTTCACTGCATCGCCCACGTATAAGGTTTTTGAATTGATCTGAGTTAAGATCGGAGCCGCTGGACGCTCTGGTTTGTAAATATTAAATTTTTGCGTGGCTGACCATTCAGAAAGTGATTGGTCTTTGAGTACAGTGCGGAAGCGATAATAGTAAGTGCCGATTTTGTAAAATGAAAGTTTAATGCCGGCGCCAGATTTAAAGAACGAGCGGGTTTCGTCGGCTGGGAAATCAGGGGAGTGAGAGGCTTCAGCCACATAACCAATTGTTTCAGGCGGAGATCGCACATCGAGATTAAAAGAAATGGTGCCGCCCAAAAGCGGAATATTTTCTGAGTAAGGCTGAATTTTTGGTGCCGCATCTTTCATGTAAGCGGTCTGCACTTTTATGCTTTGAGCTTGTGACCAGTTTTTGCCGTTATCCAGCGAGACGCGCCAGAAGTTCGTGCCGAGATTGAGGCGTTCAAAAGTAAAGCCGCTTTCGTTAGTATTGAAACTTTCGTTGATATTAAAGTTTTCGCTTTTTGAAAGCTGAACTTTCGCTAGTGTGCTTCGATCGCGATTCGACCAATCGATGCGGTAACTGATGAGCGCCGTTTCAGGCTCAGGTTTTCTAGTGAGTTCGAGAGAATTTTTAGTTTCATAAATATCGTAAAGTTTCCAGTAATGATCGACCACTTTTGGAGTCATGCTGAACTTGATTTCATTGAAGTTGACCGTAGCATGTTCTTTTTGCGAGAGAACAGTCACCGAGTTGGCTTTTAAAACGCTCTTTTTGCCGTCGCTGGCTTTCACCGTCATCTGACCTGTTATAAGTTTGAAGCGGGCTTTTTTATTTTTATCAATTACAACTTGCAGTTGGGAGTTGGCACCGCTGAGCTCGGTGACTTCGCCCGCGATAGCGACTTTCACATTGCCGTTCACTTCAAATCTAAAATTACCGTAACCTAAATCAGCGAGGTTAATATTTTCAATGCGGCGAAAGACCACGATCGAATTTTCACCGACGGTGATTTGACCACCTTTATCCAGTTCAACCTTTGCGAGAGACTTTGAACCTGAGAACACCGAATCGCCCACATAAACTTCTTGATTTTCACGCGACTTAAACCAAACGTACGAACCTTCGCTGCGCGAGCGGGTGTCGTTTTGCTGATTGACGATGTGACCGAGTCGAGGACGTTTTGTTTTGTCTTCTAAGCTGGCCAAATACTCGTCGATGTTGTTGAGAGCGAAATAAGACCCACCCAATAGCAATAAGCAAAGGATAATAAGAATTATTTCGGTGATAGATATTCTTCTCTCGCGTTTCACGAAAGCTCAATCGGACTTTGTTTGCATATATATGATGCAACCGGCGCTTGAAATGGACGCATGTCGGGTCGTGAAAGTCGCCTAGAAAAAAGTCTTGAGAAGAAAATCTCAAAATGAGATTGGCTCAGTTTAGACCAATTTATAGTTTAATGAGCCGACCCTGAAATTCTTGGGTTTAGACAAGGTTTTGCCGATAAGTAGTACAATGAAGTACGTCGGCTCTATACTCGCATTTTTATTAGCATCTTTTGCTTTTGCAGCATCTGAAGCGCCGCAGACTTTTACGCTAGACGGACGATTGTATTCTGATAGTGCAGGCACCACTCCGTTAACAGATGCCGACGTAGATCTAGTCTTTCAAATCTTAGATAATTCAAAAACTTGTATTCTCTACGAAGAAACTCGCACGAATTTCAATGCGGGGGCATCGAACGGCTATTTTGCTTTTCAGATAGGCTCGGTAACAGGTGATGCAAAACGTTCAGCCGGTGATAACGGCTTGACGATGAAGCAAGTTTATTCAAACACACCAGTTGTGGGTTTGAATGGTAAGCTTCTTTCGAATAATGCAACTTTATGTGCCCATTCTCCGACCGCTGGGCAAGAGCGTTTCTTACGAGTGCAGGTGACGCCTTCGTCGGACAACGTAACTCGTATTCTATCGCCATTTATGGCTATCGATTCAGTACCAAACGCGATGATTGCAGAGCATGCAGAATCGGCTGGCGCTCTCGGTACACTTGAGCCATCTGATGTACTGCAGGTCAAAACTTCTGCCGGATATGCTTTATCGCAGTCGAATTTAGAAAGCATTTTTACGTCATCAAATTTCTCGGCACTGACAACTTTACTTGCCGGTAACAGCACGCTTTACAATCGTCCGGCGACGAATGGTACAACGGTGATTCCGAGTATCGCTTCACCGACGTCTCCGTCGGCTGGGCAAGTTTGGTATAACGCCGGTAATATTCTTTATCATGACGGCACAACCACTCGCACCATAAGCACAGGCTCAAGTTCGAGTGTGGCCGCGGGTAATGGTACGGCGGCGCTGCCGTCAATTTCATTTAGTGGAGATACAGATACCGGTTGGTACTTAGCCGCTCCCGATACTTTAGCAGCAGCGACGGGCGGAGTTGAGAGAGCGCGTATTGATGAAAACGGAAATTTTGGTTTAGGCTCAGCGTCTCCTGGTGCACGCTTAACTCTTGGTGGTAACCAAACCGCCGCCGCTTGGGGATCTGCTGGTATTGGTATTCGTCAAAACAGTGCGACGTATACAGATTCATCTTCATCTGGCACGGTGGGTTTTAATTACGTCAATGCATTTGGTATACCGACATTAGCGGCATCGACGGCTACGACTTATACAAACGCCTCTGCATTTTCTTTATATCCACCGCAACCAGGTGCAAACGTAACGTTAACAAATTCAACTGGTTTAACAGTGAATGCTGCGAGCTTAACGGGCGTAACAAGTGGTTACGGTGTGCAAGTGAATGCACCAACTGGTGCGACCAATAATTACGCCGCTTCATTTATGGGCGGTAATGTTGGTGTTGGTACGACAGCACCGACGAGTGCATTAGATGTAACGACTGCAACTGGAAACACTGGATTTAGTGGACACGCCATTAAGGCATTTAGCTCAACCGCTACATCATTTATTGAGGCGCGGGGTGCTGGCGGCGCAACTGCGTTCACGTCGCTCCGTTTACTTTCTGAAGAATCCACACCAAAAACCTGGCAGATCGTTCATAAAAAATCCGGCACTAGTCTTAATAACGCTCTCACATTTGAAGGCAATGACGGTTCAACTTGGCGAACACCATTAATATTATATATGGACGGGACCGTGACGACGGCGCCCGCGAGCAAAGTCGGTATCGGTGTAACGTCTCCGACGGCATCGCTTATGGTGAAAGCTGGCACGGCGACGGCAGGTACGGCTCCACTCAAGTTCGCCACAGGTACGAATTTAACTACGCCAGAAGATGGCGCTATGGAATATTCAAGCGGCGCACTTTATTTTACGGTGGGTTCCACTCGTTATACAATTCCGCTGAATGGTTCGACGAGTTCGTACACGAATGTTTCGAATATCACAAACGCCGCAGGTAATATTACCATGTCGCCGGTGGCGGCGTCTGGCGCCGTGGTTATTGATTCAGGTACAACATCGACAAGTTCATTAACTGGTGCTCTTCGCGTGAGCGGTGGAGTCGGCGTAACCGGCGATATCTACGCTGGCGGAAGTTTAAATACGAATACTTATTTAAGCGTCGGCACTAATGCTTTCATCCCGCAAATATATGGTGGGTCTGCAGCCTCTGCGAATATTAAAATTGATGGCACATCAGACGCTACAAAAGGCAATGTACTTTTAAGTTCTGCGGGCGGTAATGTCGGTATCGGCACAACGGCTCCGCTCACAAAATTTGATGTTTTAGGAGCTAACTCGGCTCCTACTTCAACAGGCGATAATGGTTTAGTTAATTTACAGATGGCCAACTCGCTGCAAATTCAGATGGGCGGTTTATCAGGCGCACCATACACCGCTTGGATGCAGGCTAAAACTAATGCGAATAACGGCACTACATTTCCGATCGCACTCAATCCAGTGGGCGGCAATGTCGGTATAGGTACAACATCTCCAACTGGTAAATTCACCGTTGTCGGTGATGGTGGAACAGCCGATATCAATCAAGAAGTATTTGGCTCGGCTTTTATTCCAACATTCAAAATGTATAAAGCTCGTAACACAGCCGCAGTACCAAATGTAGTACAAGACGGTGATACGTTAATGCGCTTTCAGGGTGCTGGTTACGATAGTGCCGTGAGCCGAGTGGCGGCACAAGTTCGCGTTCAGGTGGATGGCACTCCCGGGACTGGCGACATGCCAGGTCGACTTATGTTCGATACGACGCCAGACGGTACGACCTCACCGGTTGAGCGTATGCGAATCGACAATGCTGGTCGCGTCGGTATTGGTGCAACGGCTCCGTCAGAATTATTCAATGTGATTCGCACCGATGCGACGGCCTATACAGCTTCAAGCGCATCTCAAAACGTACCTTGGGTATTGGGCACTGGTGCCGTAGGTTACATTCAGAACGCGGCCGATTTAAACAACTCGGCAGCTTACCTCGCGCTTTCAAGTAAAGAGACAGCCGGTAATATCAAAATCGGATACGTTGGCGTTGTCGCATCTACTAGTAGTTACGGCAATATGGTTTTCGGTGGCCGCAGTGGCTCCTCGAATGTTGATGAGAGAATGAGAATTAATTTAACTAACGGTAACGTGGGTATCGGTACGACGGCACCGTGGTCGAAGTTAGTAACGAATGGGAATGATGCAAATAACCAAATATCTATTATGAACGAAAATGCGACTGCCAGTCGAGCTGTTGGCCTTGCTATTACAAGTTATGAAGGAACTGGTTTTGCTTCAACTCCCGGAGTTATCTTCAATCAAGGTCGTGGCTCTTCAGGCGCGCAAACGGCAACACAATCGGGTGATATTCTCGGTAAAATTGAATTCAATGGTAACAGAGGCGGCACCGTAGTTATGCCAGCCCGTATTCGTGGTATTGCTTCGCAAAACCAAGCCCTCAATGCCAATGGTGGTGCGCTAGTTTTTGATACGACGACAAACGGTACGAACTCATCAACTATTACTGAGCGTATGCGTATCGATAATACTGGTTTCGTCGGTATTGGTACGACATCACCAGAAGGTCCGATTCATTTTAAAGATGCTGCTAACACGAACGCCATTATGCTGGGTGAATTGCAAGGCAATACGAGTACAAACGCCGCCGGATTTATCGGTCGTCGTGGCCGCGATAGTTCAGGCACATTAGCCCCTGCACAAGCGGGAGACTATTTAGTTTCTTTCGGTGGTCGTGGATATTTATCAGCCAGCTGGGCGCCATTTAGTAGCGCGCTTATGGCGGTCGTTGCTGATGATGATTTCTCAACTGGTCGTGGTACTAAACTTCAGTTTGAAACAACTCCGGTGGGCTCTACGAGCCGTGCTATCAATATGGTAATTGGAGCTAACGGTAATGTTGCAATCGGTAATATTGGTAGTCCAACAGCACGTCTTCAAATTAAAGCGGGCACAGCAACAGCCGGTACAGCTCCGTTAAAATTAACAGCCGGTACAAATCTCACAACTCCAGAGGCGGGTGCTATCGAATTCGATGGTACAAATTTATATTATACGAACTCATCAAATGCGCGTCAGACTCTCGCAACAGCCGCTGGCGGTAGTTTTACGAATGTGACTTCGATTGCCAATTCAGGCGGTAATATTTTAATGTCGCCGGCCGCATCAACTGGTGCTGTCACAATTGATTCGGGTACTACATCTTCTAGTTCTACAACCGGCGCTCTCATCGTCACTGGTGGAGCCGGCGTGAGCGGAAATATTTTCGCTGGCGGCACCGTGAACGCAGGCACATCGCTCACGGCGGGTACGAACGCGTTTATTCCGCAAATTTATGGTAGCGCCTCGCCAAGCGGAGTTTTACGTCTTGATGGAACTTCGGATGCCACTAAAGGTGATATCTATTTGAACGCTTCTGGCGGTAAAATTGGTATCGGCACGACGGCTCCCGCACGACTTCTTGATATTTCGACGGCGTCAAGTGTAACCGGTCCCGCCGCTAGTACCGGAACTGCAGCTATCGGGATTATGAACACCGATACCACAACCGGCAACAGTACAGATGTTAATTTTATTTCAAGAGATTTGGGCGGAACAGATGCCATGATCGGTAAGATCAGCGTTGTAGCCACAGCTCATACCACAAGCGCTCAATCTGGCGACATGCTCTTTATCACTCGCGATGCCGGCGCTAAAGCCGAGCGCATGCGTATTTCGAGTGGTGGTTATGTCGGTATCGGAACTACATCTCCCGACACAAACTTAGTTGTTTCTGCCGACTCTGATACATCGAATGTTTTCGTTGATGCTTATGGCTCCGCACCTGTTCCGCAACTGTCGGGGCGCTCGTCTCGTGGTACACAGGCCGCGCCGACAGCTTCGCAATTGAATGACGTTTTATTCTTTATGGGTGGTCGAGGTCGTGTGAATGCCTCTGGTTACGGGTCTGCAAGTTCAGCGGGAATGTACGTGAAAGCGAGTGAGAACTTCTCAACGACGGCGCAAGGCGCTCGTCTTCAATTTGAAACAACACCAACCGGTTCGACAGCAGCCAGCGCCCGGGCTGAACGAATGCGCATCGAAAACAATGGCTTCGTGGGTATCGGCACTACAGCTCCGTTTAACAAACTCGATGTTGCAGGAGCAACAACGGCTGGTACATATTCATCAGCTGATGGCGTTAGATTTCACGATGGTAACTACGGTGTTAACATCGGCGGTAGTTCGTCAGGTGGTTACGGGTTTATTCAAGGTTCTAATTACGGCACTGGTGCTGGCGATATTCAGCTTCAACCTTTTGGTGGCAATGTGGGTATCGGTACAACTTCTGCGAGTGATAACTTACATATTAAAGGGACCGGCAACGTAAAATATCGTATTCAAACAACGTCGGCGACCAATACAGCAGGTTCAGAAGTTTCTCAGCTTTGGGTGGTGCCGAGTGGTCAAGCTATTCAAGGTCTTGCTAACTCCGTTGACCGCGGTATTACCGGTACGGTTGCCGGCGATTATTATTTCGGTAACCGCACGGGCGGCAGAATTATGTTCTCGGCTGATACCGCTTACGCACGCACAGATATGACTATTCGCCCTAACGGTTATGTTGGTATCGGTACTACAAATCCAGGGGCTCCACTCAGCTTAGCGACCACAGCTACCGCGACGACTAACTCGGTGGCTTCGGATGTGAATTACTCTTTGAACCCAGCCTCTAACGTTACGGCTTCGTATATTGGTCAACAGGTTAAATCTTATTGGAACTCGGCCAACAATAATACCGGTGCTGGCTCGGTCGTGGCCGGCGTGACCGGTACCGCGCAAAACAATACCGCCGCAACGGTTGAATACTCGTACGGTTTAAACGGATGGGTGTGGAATAACTCGACCGGCACAATGACAAATGGATATGCCGGTAGCTTTTCGTTTGTAAATAACTCAACCGGTACAATTACAAACGCGGCGGGATTAGTCACAAGCGGTAACAACGTTTCGACCGGTACTATCAATACGGCTTATGGAATTCGTGTTAACAATCCATCTAACAGCGGTACTATCAATAGCTATTATGGTTTGTATCTGACAACGCCGACGGCTGCGACGACGAACTACGCTCTTTACTCACAGGGCGGCACCAATTATTTCGGCGGTAGTGTGGGTATCGGTGTCACATCTCCAAGCGAAAAACTCGAAGTTTCTGGCGGATCTGTTAAAGCTGATAGCTTTATCACCAACTCCGATGCTCGTTTAAAGCATAATATACGCGCTGTCGAAGGTTTTGCGGCCATCAGTCGCATGAGTGGTCATCGTTATATTTTAAATAGCACGGGCCGTGAAGAGCTGGGTCTTATTGCCCAAGAAGTTGAACAGGTTTTCCCAGAAGCAGTGGTAACTAATGCAGGTACAGGCTTAAAAGCGGTGAAGTACCAATCTTTAATTGCACCCATGATTGAAGCTATCAAAGATACAAATAATATGTGCCGCGCTGATTACAAAGAACTGGCTCAGAAACTCGCCCAGCTTGAAAAAGAAAATGCAGCCCTTCGCGCTGACTTTGAAGCTATGAAAAATGAAGTGGCCGAGATCAAACGCTTGCTTCTAGACCAAAGACGAAGACCGGCTTCAAAGTAATTTTTTAATTCTTTCTCATTCTGAGACGGGACAGCTCGCCCACCGCAAATCTGGTCAAAAGACTATCTTGGCAAATTTTAAGAGTTCCTCGGTAAATACCGATAAATACAGTGATGAAGTACGTCACTTCTTATTGGATTATATTTTTGTCATCCTTTGCTTTTGCTGCAGCAGAAGCTCCGCAGACGTTTACCCTCGACGGACGATTATACTCTGACAGTGCAGGTACCACTCCACTCACTGACACCGATGTCGATCTCGTCTTTCAAATTTTAGATAATTCAAAAACTTGTATTCTCTACGAAGAAACTCGCACGAATTTCAATGCGGGGGCATCGAACGGTTATTTTACTTTTCAAATTGGCTCGGTAACTGGTGATCCGAAGCGTTCGGCTGGTGATAACGGCTTAACGATGAAGCAAGTTTATTCAAACACACCAGTTGTGGGTTTGAATGGTAAGCTTCTTTCGAATAATGCAACAACATGCGCGCATTCACCAACGGCAGGCCAAGAGCGTTTCTTACGAGTGCAGGTGACTCCATCTTCAGATAACGTCACTCGCATACTTTCACCGTTTATGGCTATTGATTCAGTACCGAACGCGATGATTGCAGAGCATGCAGAGTCGGCGGGCACTCTTGGTGGTTTAGCACCGGCTGATGTTCTTCAGGTGAATACGTCATCGGGTTACACATTATCGCAATCGAACTTAGAAAGTATTTTCACAACTTCAAATTTCTCAGCGCTGACAACTTTACTCGCTGGTAACAGCACGCTTTACAATCGCCCGGCGACGAACGGCACAACGGTGATTCCGAGTATCGCGTCACCGACGTCTCCCACAGCGGGACAAGTTTGGTACAACGCGGGCAATATTCTTTATCATGATGGCTCAACCACTCGCACGATCAGCACAGGTTCAAGTTCGAGTGTTGCGGCCGGTAACGGTTCAGCTGCGACACCGTCGATTTCATTCAGTGGCGATACAGATACCGGTTGGTATTTAGCTGGCGCCGACACTTTAGCGGCAGCGACAGGCGGAGTTGAGAGAGCTCGCATCGATGCGAGCGGTAATTTAGGTTTAGGTTCCTCATCGCCTGGAGCACGTTTAACATTAGGTGGAAGCGCAACAGCTCCGTCTTGGGCTGCAGCCGGTATTGGTATTCGTCAAAATAGTGCGACCTACACAGACTCATCTTCAACAGGCACGGTTGGTTATAACTATGTGAATGCCTTTGGTGTGCCGACACTAGCAGCTTCAACTGCCACGACTTATACGAATGCTTCGGCATTCTCAATTTATCCACCACAGCCAGGTGCAAACGTCACGCTTACGAATTCTACAGCTTTAACAGTGAATGCTTCGACTCTGACCGGTGTAACAAGCGGTTATGGTCTTCAGGTGAATGCCCCAACTGGTGCCACTGATAATTATGCCGCTTCGTTTATGGGCGGTTATGTTGGTGTCGGAGTTACAAATCCGCAAGGTCCGATTCATTTCAAAGATGCAGCGAATACGAACGCCATTGCACTCGGAGAATTACAAGGCAATACGCCCTCAACCGGGCCGGCATTTATCGGTCGTCGTGCTCGCGATACAGCCGGTTCACCAAGTGCTTTACAGTCGGGTGATTTTTTAGCGACTTTCGGCGCACGCGGATATTTATCGGGCGGCTGGGCTCCAGCGAGTAGCGCCAGTATTTCAATGGTCTCAGTGGACGACTTTACCACAGGCCGCGGAACTAAAATACAATTTGAAACAACACCAGTGGGTTCATCGGCTCGAGCCATCAACATGGTTCTCGGTGCCAATGGTAATCTAGGTATCGGAAATATTAGCTCACCGACGGCCCATGTTCATATCAAAGCGGGTTCGGCTTCAGCCGGCAATGCTCCACTCAAGTTCGCTACAGGTACAAATTTAACAACGCCAGAAGACGGCGCCATGGAATATTCAAGCGGCGCGCTTTATTTCACGGTGGGTTCGACTCGTTATACAATTCCGCTCAATGGGTCGACGGGTTCTTATACCAATGTTACGAGCATCGCCAATGCTACTGGCGATATCACAATGTCGCCGGTGGCAACAACGGGCGCAGTAAAAATCGATTCGGGTACAACTTCAATCAATTCAATGAGTGGTGCTTTAGTCGTTACGGGCGGGGTCGGAGTAAGTGGTACTATTAACGCCGGTGGCGCAGTGAATGCAGGCACAACTTTATCTGCGGGCACGAACGCGTTCATCCCACAAATTTATGGTGGAGCATCAGCCGCTTCGGATATTAAAATCGATGGTTCTTCGAATGCGACGAAGGGTAATGTTCTTTTATCTTCAGCTGGTGGTTATGTCGGTATCGGCACAACGGCTCCCGCACGACTTCTTGATATTTCGACGGCATCAAACGTCACTGGCCCTGCTGCCAGTACCGGAACTGCAGCTATCGGAATTATGAACACCGATACCACAACCGGCAATAGTACGGATGTTAATTTTATTTCAAGAGATTTAGGCGGCGTTGATGCCATGATCGGTAAGATCAGCGTTGTAGCTACAGATCACACCACTAGCGCCCAATCCGGAGACATGCTCTTTATCACCCGCGCTGCCGGTGCTAAAGCCGAGCGCATGCGCATTCTTTCTGGTGGTAATGTGGGTATTGGCACTACAAATCCAACTACTAAGTTAGATGTTGCTGGCAGCGGTCAGTTCACGTCGACGAATGCGAACTTTACTTCTCCGGTGCTTATTCTTTCAAACCCGACTCCCATTGTTGCGGGTAACGGACCGTTACTCCGTTTTGAAGGAGCCTCTGCCAATCAAATGGGCGTTCTCGGTACGGCGTGGGAGAGCTCCGGCAATACCGCAATGATATTCAAAACTTTGAAAGCCACTGTTCTCACCGAGCAAATGCGTGTTAGCTCTGCTGGTAATGTAGGTATTGGTACAACATCACCAACGGCAGTTTTAAATATTAAGGCGGGTACAGCGACAGCGGGTACGGCGCCGTTAAAATTAACAGCCGGCACAAATCTCACAACTCCAGAAGCTGGCGCTATCGAATTCGATGGTACAAATTTATATTATACAAATGCATCGAACGCGCGTCAGACTTTAGCAACGGCGGCAGGTGGCAGCTTTACAAATGTGACTTCAATCGCAAATTCAAGCGGCAATATCGTGATGTCACCAGCCGCATCAACTGGTGCGGTGACGATTGATTCAGGCACAACGTCAACATCTTCTTCAACCGGTGCTCTCATTGTCACTGGCGGAGCCGGCGTGAGCGGAAATATTTTCGCCGGCGGCACTGTGAATGCAGGTACAACTCTTACCGCAGGCACGAGCGCATTTATTCCGCAAATTTATGGTAGCGCTTTAGCGAGTGGAGTTTTGCGTCTCGATGGGACTTCGAATGCGACTAAAGGTGATATTTATATGAATGCTACCGGCGGTAAAGTCGGTATCGGAACGACAGCACCAACCCATCTATTGACCGTAGCTGGAACTGGTAGCAGTGTGACCGCGCTAGAAGCGGCAGTTGATGGTGCGAAGTACGGCTATTCAGAAGTTCAAATGAATGTACGAAATCCGTCTGCGTCAACGCCATTAAAACAACTCTTTGCATTTGGTTCAGAAGGCACTTACTCAGATGCCGCCGCACTCACAAACAATAAATTTTATATTTTTGATAATGTCACAAGCAACTATCGGCAAATCATCAATGCAGCGGGTGACGTATTTCTAGCCGGGAATATGGTTGCCAACACCGGCGCCAATGCTGTGATGACTGTGAAGTCCACTGGCAACGTCGGTATTGGTACGACTTCTCCTGATGCTCGTCTTCACACGGTGACTTCAAACACTACGGCTTACGCTCCAGCGGGACGTAACGTCGCTGTCTACGATTCTGTTCCTCTTATCGTGAATAACGATCACTCTTCAGCTGGATTTGTGGCGATGCAACTCCGTAATCGTTCTGCTGGCCAAGGTGTAGGCGAAATTGCGGTCACCGGCGGTTCAAGCAATAGTGTGATGGCATTTGGAGTGCGTGATACATCTGCGGCGAACGTCGTCGAGCGCATGCGCATCGATGCTTCGGGCAATGTGGGTATCGGTACAACGGCTTCTACCACTCCACTTGAAATTGCCTCTGATACAAATGCCGCAATTTTCATCTCAGGATTTGCAACGGGTAATCCGCCACAAATATCGGGTCGCTTTGCTCGCGGAACAGCTTCGTCACCGACGGCCGCTTTACAAGATGATCCTCTTCTTTTCTCCGGTGGTCGCGGCTATACGTCGAGCGCAGCTTACACTGCAAATAGTGTGGCTGGAATGTACGTTAAAGCTGGACAAAATTTCACAAGCGCCAATCAGGGTGGTTACGTCACATTTGAGACAACTCCTAATAACTCGACGTCGGCAGCGCGAACTGAGCGCCTGAGAATTGATCCGTCTGGTAAAGTTGGTATTGGTACAACATCGCCTACAGCAGTTTTACAATTAAAAGCAGGTACAACCGGTACGGCGCCGTTAAAATTAACAGCTGGTACAAATCTCACAACTCCAGAAGCGGGCGCCATTGAATTCGATGGTACAAATTTATATTATACAAACTCATCGAACGCTCGTCAGACTTTAGCCACATCAGCTGGCGGAAGTTTCACAAACGTGACTTCAATTGCCAATTCAGGCGGTAATATCGTCATGTCACCAGCCGCAACAACTGGTGCTGTAACGGTTGATTCAGGTACAACATCTTCAAGTTCAACAACTGGCGCCCTCATTGTAACAGGTGGAGCCGGCGTGAGCGGCGATGTTTATGCGGGCGGCACGGTAAATGCTGGGACTACATTGACTGCCGGTACAAGCGCGTTTATTCCGCAAGTTTATGGTAGCGCTTTAGCGAGTGGAGTTTTACGTCTCGATGGTACATCGCACGCCACTAAAGGCGACATCTACATGAACGCCACTGGCGGAAAAGTTGGTGTGGGTACAACGGCTCCTGCTGAAGTTTTTAACGTTTCGAAATCTGATGCGACAGCTTATGTGAGCTCGGGTTCGTCGCAAAATTATCCTTGGACAGTCGGTAACGGCGCAGCGGCAGTTATTCAGAACTCAGCTAACTTAAATAATTCAGGCGCCTACCTGGGGCTCGTCAGTAAAGAAACGGCGACGAACACTAAAGTTGGTTATATCGGGGTCATTGCACCTGCAGGAACTTTCGGTCATATGGTCTTTGGTGGACGAAGTGGATCTTCGAACACCGATGAGCGTATGCGCATCGACCTGACTACTGGTAACATCGGTGTTGGTACTACATCTCCGATCACAAGATTTGATGTGAGAGGATTGCCATTCTCTTCATCTTTCCCGCAACAATTATATGTTGGTGACACGACTGCATGGGCCCAGGATGCCGGCGGCGGAATTTCTCTAGGTGGTCTCGTTGACGGAACTGGCACTAACTATCAACTTGGTATCATTAAATCTGGTAAAGAAAATGGTACGAGTGGCAACCACGCCGGTTACTTAGCTTTCCAAACAAGAACCAACGCTGTGACCTCGACAACAGAGCGTATGAGAATTTCATCTGCTGGTTTTGTTGGTATCGGCACTACGGCTCCGACTTTTCCACTCACTGTGCATGGTGATTTAAGTGATGTGAACACTCCGTTCAATATGGGTGTTCGCGATATTGCTTCAATGGCCGCTGATGTGGGCGCTGGTTTGAGTCTCGGTGGTAAATATACAACTGCCGGTGCTTATACAACTTTCGCTGGTATTAAAGCGGGTAAAGCAAACGCAGTTGATAGTGATACTTCGGGTTATTTATCTTTCCTTACACGTTTAGACCCAGCTTACGCCACTGAGAAAATGCGCCTTACAGCGGCAGGTAAATTAGGTATCGGCACTACGGCTCCAACAGCCATTGTTCAGATTAAAGCGGGTACAGCGACAGCAGGTACGGCGCCGTTAAAATTAACTCAAGGTGTGAACTTAACAACTCCAGAAGCCGGTGCTATCGAATTCGATGGTACGAATTTATATTATACAAACTCATCGAACGCTCGTCAGACTTTAGCCACATCAGCTGGCGGGAGTTTCACAAACGTCACATCAATTGCCAATTCAGGCGGTAATATCGTCATGTCACCAGCCGCATCAACTGGCGCAGTCACAGTTGATTCAGGTACAGCATCTTCAAGTTCAACAACTGGCGCCCTCATTGTAACAGGTGGAGCGGGCGTGAGCGGAAATATTTTCGCTGGCGGCACCGTTAATGCGGGCACTACACTCACGGCGGGAACGAGCGCGTTTATTCCGCAAATTTATGGTAGTGCCGCAGCCAGCGGTGATATCAAAATCGATGGTACCTCAAACGGAACTCCAGGTAATATTCTTCTTGCAACTGGCGGCGCGGGTAAAGTGGGTGTTGGTACGACTGCTCCGAATACTCCGTTAGAAATTGTATCAATTAGCAATTCGGTACCACTTCGCATTTCGAGAACTAATAATACAACTCAAGCCGCTGGTGTTTCAATCTTCCCTGCAGGCACCCTTAGTAACGCAAACCCAGCTTGGGGTTACGGTACGCAGGTGAACTCGTCAACGTTCAGTCTTTATACTTACAACGGGACTACAACGACCTACCGTATGGCAGTTGATGCGAGTGGTAACGTCGGTATCGGTACAACATCTCCAGCAGCGAACCTTGAAATTTCTGTGCCGTCATCGAGTGATGCAAAGATGGGTTTATCAGATGGTGACGTGGCTCACGGTATGACTGGTTTTGCTCCGACAAATACATTCTTTGCAGTGAGTGCAGTGAGTTCGACAAAAGGTGGCGGTAACGTCACTGGCTTTAACGATGATGGTACAGATATCGGTTTAAATTTAACCGGCGTTTTGGGTAGTAACACTCCCACAGCGACTGTGCCGGCCATTAATTTACAGGGTGCGAAAAAGAGCGGTACAACAACGGCGAGCCTAGGGGCTTCTGAAACTCTCTTGCAGGTGCAGAATATTTCTGCGCCGGTTATGACGATTTTAGGTGGCGGTAGTGTAGGTATCGGTACGACTGATCCAAAGCGTCCTTTACATGTAGCGGGGGCGGCTACTGGTACTGTGCTTGTAGAAGCCACTTCAGCAACCGCTGATGCTCGCAAGAAATTTATTTCGTCTTTTGATGACAGCTTAAACTTTGGTAAATTCACCGATGCGATGGCGGCTACTACTCAAATGACTATTTCAAATACGGGTAACGTCGGTATCGGCACCACATCTCCGGCCTTCCCATTCCACTTAACTAATCCTTCGAACTCTGTCGTAATGATGGAATCGCAAAATAACGTAGGTGCGGTGGGTTCAGCTTTCTTAGGTCGCCGAGCTCGTGATTCTGCAGGTAGTCCATCAGCTACGCAGGCAGGCGACTACCTTGTATCATTCGGTGGACGTGGTTATGGCGCTACTGGTTGGAGTTCAACAAGTTTGGCTTCGATTATTGCCATCGCGCAAGAAAACTTCACTGATAGTGCTCAAGGTTCTTACCTCAGCTTTCAAGCCACGCCGATGGGTTCAACATTTAGAACTGAAAAAATGGCCGTACTGGGTAATGGTAACGTGGGTATCGGTACATCTTCACCCACTCAGAAATTGACCGTTACAGGTACAATCGAGACAACATCAGGCGGAGTTAAATTCCCAGATGGTACAACGCAAACTTCATCGGCGAATGTGGCGATCAGAAAACCAGCCAACGAAAATCGCACGACGACAACATTAGCGGATGATTCAAACTTTAGTTTTGCGGTAGTGGCGAATACAACTTACATAGTTGAGGGCACGCTCTTCTTATTCGCGCCAGCTAACAACAGCTGTGATCATAAAATTGCGTTCACCACACCGGCAGGTGCAACTATGACTATCGGTATTCAGAACATGAACGGCACCACTGGTTATCAAAATTACGTACTTTCAACTTCTGGTACGGCCAGCGGCACGCTCGATGTTGATTTAACGCCGGCTATCGTAAGAATTTCGGGCACGGTGGCTGTCGGCGCCACCGCCGGTAACTTGGTTTTGCAAAATGCCAACTTCAACGCTTGCAGTGGTGGTACCGTAACCTTGCAGCTCGGCTCATTCATACGACTCACAGCGATCTAAGATTCTTTGCAAGTAATTCAGGCTTGTCTGACAATTGTTGTTCGAGCCGGCTTAAACCTATCCGCTAATCACCACTAAGCACCACATTGCATTTAAAAAGCGTTTAAACCGCACCTCGGGGCACAGATGTTGAATAACTCCATTCGGGAGAATCTTCATGCTTCGAAAGTTGATCGTCATAGCTTTAATCTTTTGTCAGGTGAGTGCGCCTCTGCACTTTGCCGCGGCTCAACCTGAGCATACAAAGGGTACACAAGCGCCGGTTCAAACTGAAGTTCTGCCGCCGGCTCCTCTCGAAACAGATATGTCTATGACAGAAGCTCGCGCGGTGATTGCCGAAGCTGATCGCACACAAATCTCTGATGTCCTCGGCGCTGATGAAGCCCCAGTGACGCCAGAAAAAAAGCAACGTTTTAGATTGAAGTGGCGCAAGCTGATTGAAGCTAATTACGTCGTCCGATTTATCCCGGGTAAAAACAGCTTTATGAGCTGGTGGACGAAGAATGAAGATCAAACTTTAAAAGAACGCCGCCTACTTAAAAAAGGAACTTTGCAAACCCTTATGGTGGTGAGTGTAGTTTTGGCGGTCGCAGCTGCGACCAATGCTCACTATAATATTATTCCATTCGGTGCGTGGATGGATCAAGCTCTAGCGAACCCCGATTTAAAAGCGGCGAGTGCTACGAGCGTCGAAAAATTGTGGGCGATTTCATCACTTGTATTATCTAAACTAGGTGATGGCTTTATGTTAGGAGTTAAATTCGTCGGCGGCATCGCTGGTGCGGTTTTAACTTATTCAATTCTCAGTTCATTGATGACCGCTTTTATCAGTCGTCCGAAAAATGTGATGGAGCAAAAATTAAATGCGGTGAGTGGTGTGGTTTTTGGTCCGTTTACGACTTGGCTCACGGCAAGATTAGACGGTCTTTCAGATCGCGTCAGCCGAATGGGTCTACGTTTTACAAATCTCAGTCGTCGTTTAAAAGGTCTGCCGCCAATTATTTTGGATAGCACTGATACCGATGAAATCTTAAGTATACAAAATCTCACTCGCGGTAATCTTTCGCAAATTCAGCAGTTGCAAGCGCACTGGAAATCAATTGGTTTAAATACTAATATCAACAGTCGCGAACTTGATAAAATTATCTCGAATGAAAGAGTGCTTTGGTCAGAGCTTCAGAATAAATATTTAAATGACTTTATTGAATCGCAACGTGTAGGTCGTACTAATTTATGGGAAGCCGTTTATTACTCACCTCAGCACTTTGCCCAAGTCATTCGTGGAGCTTTAAGCTCAGCAGATAATTTTTATGAAAATTTTGAGCGTGCCAAAGAGCGTATTATGCGCGATTGCCCTGAGCAGGCGGGCGAAGTTAAACTCTTGGGTCAGCAATTCAAAGCGGCGATTCGAGCTGTTCATCATAATCAAATTCGTGATCCAGAACTGGCCGAGCAGAATCGCGGCGAAATCAAACGTATCAAAATGAGACTGAAAGAGATCGGCGGCGACCCCGAAGATATTCGTCTTCTCGAAGAACGTATGAACAAACATATCATATCTAAAAACGAAGCTGTAACGAATCTAGTTGTACTTCTAAGACGCGATATTGAATTTGGCGTCTTTACTATTGAGCTCCCAGAGGCGGCCTACGAGCGTTTATTGAAGGTCCGTGAAGAGCTAGGTCTCGATTACTACCTGCATGAGCTTCGTGATGAAGTTATAGCCTTGGGCGAAGACTTCGAACTCAACTTGCGGGCGTACGCCAACTTTGTTGAGATGTACAAAATTTTGAGAGCCAAAGCTGAAGCAAAAAAATCAAAAGCAGCTTCGAAAAAAACGGCTCCCACGCCTGCAACAAAAGACTGCGGCAGTCATCTCTCGTCTAAAGCTTCTTAAACTTCTCCCTCGTAAACTGACATAAAAGCACGAGCCTTAAATGGTGTTGAACTTCTTTACACCTCGAAAATTAAGTGCTTGAAGCCAGGTGAAACCCGTAGATCTTTTAGCCACGTTAGCAAATATTCGCTGATATAGATCAAGAGCGCTACAAGGGTAGCCGATAAGTTAAGTATGAAAACAATTAAATATTGTGTTCGCAACTTGGCTCTTTTCGCTCTCGTTAGCAGTCAGCTATTTTTCTTTCAAAACTGTGGCGGCGGTATGGAATCGATGAATTCATCTGTCGATTTAAGCTCAGGTTTAGGTGGCGTCGATACCACAGCCCCTATGCTCATGTTTTTGACTCCGCAAGCGTCGACTTATTTAAAGTCTCCGTTCAAAGTGCAAGGATCTTGTGAAGATGGTTTAGACGTACAGTACTCTCTGAATGGGGCCGCTAATCCTTCAAGTGCGCCATGCAGTCAAAGTCTGTTTAGTATTGATGTGGCTAATTTAACTGATGGCACTCATCAAGTTGAAGTGAACCAAGTCGATGCGGCCGGCAATAAAGGCACTGGCAGTCTCACATTTAAAGTCGACAAAACAGCACCAGCTGTTGCCATTTCGCAGCCAGCTGCGAATTCAACGCTCACAGTAGTGGGCTTTAATGTTTCGGGTACGTGCGAAAATAATTTACCAGTTGTGATTGCGGGTACAGCATTGGCGGCACCAGTTTCGGTAAATTGTACGGCGGGTTCATTTACAACAGCAGTGACTGGCACGGGTACAAACGGCGTCGCCAGCATCACGGTTGAACAAATCGATTTAGCAGATAACAAGGGTTCATCATCACGCAGTGTAACTGTAAGTCTGAGTTCAACAGTGCCAGTGGTGAAGATTACATCACCGGCGGCCAATTTATTAACTAATATGAGAGCCCTTACTCTCAGCGGAACATGCGAAACAGGTTTAACTGTTACTATAGCAGGTGCAGGTTCAGCCGCCGCAACGGCCAATTGCACGGCGGCGAAATTTTCGGCTCCTATTACTTTGACGGCTGGTGATGGCTTAAAGGCTGTTACAGTTTCGCAAAAGAATGCGAAGAACGAAGTTGGTCAAGATGCGCGTAGTTTTCAGCTTGATATGACGGGGCCAGCTTTAACGATTGCTTCGCCAGCGGCGGGGACAAGAGCAGAGACCATGCTGACAGTCGCCGGCGCTTGTGAAAACGGCTTAGCCATATCTATTGCGGGTGCAGGAGTATCAGCGCCTTCAACGCTTTCGTGCGCCATGAACATGTATCAAGGCGTGGTGAACTTTTCTGCCAATCTAGGTGTTAAGACAATTAGCTTTTCACAAACAGATGCAGCCGGTAATAAAACTACAGTCTCGCGTGATTTTGAGCGTATTGCTCCGCCTGTCGTAGTGCTCGATGGTAAAGTTCTTTATGCGAACAACTGTGCGGGTTGCCATAATCCGCTCGCCACTTCGGTGAAGCTGGGTCGCACGGCCACACAAATCAGTCTTGCTATTACCAATATTAGCGTAATGAAGTTTTTGAAGCTCTCAAGCGCAGAAGTATCAGCTATTGCCGACGCACTTGAGATCACAGCACCACCGCCGGCACTACCACTGCCCACATTGCCATTGCCCGCAGCGACAGCGGCAGCTAACACCAATTCACTTTATGCGGCGAACGCCTTCGGCGTTTCAGATATGCGCCGCTTGACTCGCACTGAAGTCACCAATTCAATTCGTGATATTTTAACATTAGCGCCACCAGCTTCTGCCATCGATTCTCTGCCTGAAGATTTGTCTGATGAAGCGATCAATCCGTTTGATAACGATGCTTCTCTTCAGAGCGTGTCTTTGGCTGCTGTTGAAGGTTACGATAAATTCGCTGAAGCGGTGAGTGCAGATCTGCAAGGTCGCACGGCGCTGATTAATACTTTATCGGGTTGCACACCGAGCGGAGTCAGTGATTCGGCTTGTTTCGGTAAATTTGTTTCGAACGTAGCACGGCTCTTTTTGCGCCGTGAAATCACTTCGGCTGAGCAGAGTCGTTATGCGGTTCTTCTCACGCGCTCGACAGCTTTAAATAATTATTATGTGGCTCCGGCTTTACTTGTGCAGGCGCTCATTATGCACCCAGAATTTTTATATCGTGTTGAAGTCGGTACGACGATTATAGGTACGACGGCCAAAGCATTAACCAATTACGAAATTGCTACACGTATGTCTTATCTCGCGTGGGCGAGTGCTCCTGATAAAGCGCTTCTTGATGCAGCGGCTTCAGGTGTTCTTAAAACTGAATCTTCACGTATCTCGCAAATGCAAAGACTTCTCGCTGATAATCGAGCGAAAACTCAGGCTTATAATTTTCATAAACAGTGGTTGGGTTACGGCGAGGTGGGTTTGCCTGCTACCGGCACACTCGCGGCTGATATGAAACAAGAAACTAATAAGCTTCTTGAGAATGTACTCTTTAACGGTTCGGGTTTAAAGTGGCTTGATATTTTCACTTCAACGCAGACGTATGTGACTCCTGCATTAGCTGCACATTATGGAATGTCAGTGCCAGCCAATCCGGGTTGGGTGAATTACACGGGCGTTCGCGGTGGTGGTATACTCGCTCATGGTCAGTTTTTAGCTCAGGGTGCGAAGTTCGGTGATACAAGTCCGACACTTCGTGGTTACAGAATTTTAAAGCGTATTCTCTGTCAGAAATTTGGTCCGGTACCAGTGGGTGTTGACCCAGATAATCCGCCACCACCAACAGGTGGCTCTAACTGTAAGAACGACACCTATAATATGCGCTACCAAGCGGCTTGCACAGGTTGCCATGCTTTAACAGATAATATTGGTTTCGGTTTAGAGAACTTCTCACCATGGGGTGAGTGGCGTGTGACAGAACCTAATCGTCCAACATGTACGGTTAAGGCTGATGGTTCTGTAGGCACAGCACTTTACTCAGGCCCGAAAGAACTCGGCGTGCTCATTGCGAGTCAGCCTTTGGCGGCTCAGTGCGCTTCTCGCCAGCTTTTACGTTATGCCTTAGGTCGAGCTGATGAAGCCAGTGATGCAAATACAATTGCAGCCATGCATGCTCAATATAACCAGACACCGCAGTACTCAGCAATGCTTCAGGCTTTAGTTCGCTCAGCCGCGTTTGTGCAAAAATAAAAAGGATGTTGTATGGCCATTAGAAAAACTCTCGATCGAAGAACACTCCTTAAGGGGGCCGGCGTTGCCATCGGGCTTCCATTTCTCGAGGCGATGTTACCACCGCTCGCGTGGGCCGCTCCGAAAACTCCGCGTTTAGTTTCTGTTTATGGTGGAGTACCTAGTTATATCGCAAGAGCTATGCCGCCGATTGGTGCATTAGGTTCTACATTAACAACTCCAATTGCTTCTCTGGCGTCGGTTCGTCAGCATGTGAGTTTAATTTCAGGAATGACAATGCCGGTTTACGCGAAGGGGGCGACGCCTCCTCCAGCGGGTTGTGTTTTACAACAGCACTATTGTGTTCCGGCTCCGTGGCTAGCAGGTATGCCAAGTATTGACGGAAAGCCAATGCTTTATCAATGTCACACGGTTGACCAAATTTGGGCGGACCTCTATGGCTCGACCAATCGCTTTAAATCGGTGCAAGCTCGTGTTCAGGCCTTAGGTTATCTCTACGGCGCGACGGGTGGAATCGTTTCATCTCGTTATGTGAATGGCGTACTCAGTACATTATCGCCAGAGCCAAGTCCGCTGGCGCTTTATAATAAATTATTTTCTGGCGGTGTAGGCGGTGGTACGACTCCTCCTCCTGCGACGCCGCAAACTTTAAATAAGAAAAGTGTTCTTGATTTAGTTTTAGGTGATGCGAATCGTTTAACATCATCACTTAGTGGAACCGACAAAGCTCGCATGGAGCAACACTTCGATCAAATTCGCGAAATCGAAAAAAATATTGCTAGCGCAGGTCCATCAGCTCCGGTTGGTGGCGGCTGTGCAATGCCAGCGAATCCGGGCGCAGACCCAGCGGTGGTGCGTGGTTCGGCCGGAGTTATTAACGGCTGGGCGAGCGAGACAAAACGCGGCGACGTGATGGCTGATCTTTTAGCTATGGCCTTAGCTTGCGATTTAACTCGCGCGGTTTCTTGGCAGCTCACTTGGGATCAATGTGGTCTCGGCTCTCTCGATATTTCTGGAGTGAATAGTGATCTGCACGCGATTTCTCATGATGTAAATAATGACACGACAGGAACTTTAAAAACTGCGATGGAGAAACACTACGACTGGCACTGCGCGCGCTTTGCTCGCCTTGTTGGTAAGCTCGCGGCCATGCCTGAAGGTGCCGGTACAGTTCTCGACAGTTCATTCTTAGCTCTAGGTACTGGTGAAGGCGCTAACGCCCACAATCGCGCCACAATGGCGGTTGTGATCGCAGGTAATGGGAGTGGTATTAAACTCGGTCAACATATCGCCGGCAACGGCGCTCACCCAGGTACAGTTTGGGTTTCAGGTATGCAATCCCTCGGTCGTGCCAGCTCCACCTTCGGTCAACTCAGCAGCGGCTTCTTACCGATGATGAAATAAAAGGTGCCCGGTTAGTTATCGGTGCTGCATCTAGTCTTATTATCTGTAAATGTAAACTACGCTGACTCGAATTTGGTTCGCGTGTCCGGCAGACATTTTGCTTACTAGCTAATTATGGCTAGAAAACCTTTTATTTGTTCACCAATAAATCCTTATCATTTGGGCGCACGCTCACATAATAAGATTCACTTTCCTATTCCAATCGAAGAGGTTTGGGAGATTATGACCTGTTATCTCTCTATCATTAGCGTAGGCTTTCAGGTTCAGATCCACTCGTTTGTGCTCATGAGTAAACACTTTCACTTCATCGCAAGCTTTCCAGAAGCGAATCTTTCGCAAGCCATGCAGTATTTTATGCAACAGACGAGCCGTCATATTTCGGCGTCCGCCGGACATATTAATCAGATTTACGGCAACAGAGTTTTTCGTTCTGAACTTTTATCTCACCATCATTTCGAAAATGTTTATAAATACGTTTATCGTAACCCAGTCGAAGCTGGGCTAAGTTTGAATGTAGAAGATTACGAGTATTCAACACTTCATGGACTAATCGGGAGTTCACATCTTCGAGTGCCTATCATAGAAGATACAATCTTATTCGAAGAAAAATTTTCGCTAGAGAATTTAAGGTGGCTCAATACGCCGACGTTAGAGAAACATAGAATTGACATTAAAAATGCTTTAAGGAAGTCGATATTTAAGCTGAGAAAAATAAATCACAAAGCGAATGAACTCGATTTTACGAAGTACTAATCCAGGCGAGTTGCTCTGACCTTTTCGACAGCCTGCAGCACCGATAACTAACCGGGCACCTTTTACGCGAGGAAGGAATTCCATTTTGAGAGCTGGGTCTCGGTGAGAAAGACATGGCAGATGGTGCCGCTGGAGCCCGCTTCGGTGCGAATGATTTTGGCTTCGCGGCCGAGTTCGTAGATTTTGTGCTCATCTTCTTTGCGAAAATAAAGTTCTACTTCTTCCATCATTTTTTTCACTTCGGTGATCATCAGCTCTTTTAAGCGATCAATATTTTTACCTTCTAAAGCACTAATAAAAACTCTTGGGAATTGTTTCACCTTCAGCTGACGGTCAAACGGTGCAATATCGATTTTATTAAAAACATAAATAATGGGCTTTTCATTCCACTTAAATTCTTTGATGAGCTCTTCAACCACATCCATCTGGTGCTGCATCTGCTGCGAATTCAAATCAATCACGTGGAGCAAAACATCCGCATCTGACGTTTCTTCTAAGGTGGCTTTAAAAGCTTCAATCAGATGGGTCGGGAGCTTGCGAATAAACCCCACAGTGTCAGTGATCACCGCGTGCTTAATGCCCTCGAGATAAACCTGGCGTGTCGTCGGGTCGAGAGTTGCGAACACCTGATCTTTTACTAAAACATTGGCTTGAGTCAGACGATTGAGCAAATTGCTTTTGCCCGCATTGGTATAACCAATCAAAGCGAAGCTCGGAACTTTTGCTTTTCGGCGCTGCCGTCTGTGCTGCGAGCGATTTTTCGCTACAACTTCAAGACGCTCACGCAAAACATCCATTTTCTCACGCACTTTACGACGATCGAGTTCAAGCGCCGTTTCGCCGGGACCTCTTGTGCCCACACCGCCGCCGAGACGAGAAAGTGAGCCGAGCCATCCACCCACCATGCGGGGATATTGATCCATCAATTGAGCCAGCTCCACTTGCAATTTACCTTCGTAGGTTTGGGCACGTTGAGCAAAAATATCTAAAATTAATTGGGCGCGATCGAGAACTTTAACTTTTAAAGCTGTTTCAAGATTGCGCATTTGCGAGCCTGAAAGTTGGTGATCGACAACAACAACAGTGGCTTCAAGTTCTTGGCAGAGTTTTGTGATCTCTTCGACTTTGCCTGAACCCATAAGTGTAGCCGGAATATATTTAGGTAAAGCTTGTACCAGTGAGGCGACAACTTCGGCGCCGGCGGCGTAAACGAGCTCTTCAAGTTCAGCTAAACTTTCTTTGATTTCATCGAAGGCCTCAGATTTAAGGCCCACACCAATGACAATGGCTCGCTCTTGCTGAACCTTACGGTTGAGATGTCGGCTCACACAAAGCCTTTTGCCAAGTTGCAGCACCGAAAAGGTGCCAGGCACCTTTTTTTATTCACGAGCTTCCATGTAAGCTTGCGCTTCTAGAGAAGTGAGAACAATTGTGTTCACAATATCTGTCACCGTGCTCGTTCTTTGGACAACGTTGGCCGGACGGCGAATACCCATTAAGAATGGACCTAGAACTTCCGCTCCACCCATTTGCTGAATCATTTTGTAAGCAATGTTACCTGAATCGAGATTTGGGAAGATCAAAATATTCGCGCCATTTTTAATTTCACTGAACGGAAAGATTCGTTTCACAATATCTGGGTTCAGAGCCGTATCGGCTTGCATTTCACCATCAACAACTAAGTTCGGGTGTTTGCTTTTCACGATACGAGCGGCTTCTTGCATCTTACGAGGCGATTCGAATTCACCGGCAAAGTTTGAGAAGCTCAAGAACGCAATTTGCGGCTCAATTTTAAAATACATCGCCACTCGCGACGCGTGCACCGCAATGGCAGCCAGTTGCTCGGCCGTTGGGTTTACATTCATCGTGGTATCAGCGAAGAAAAGCATACGATCGCCATGAAGAACGATATTGAGGCCCGAAGCCACTTTACCGCGGCCCGTACCGATCACTTTAAGAATCGGCTTCACGCAATTGGCGTAGACGTTTTGCGCTCCGCTAATTGTACCGTGAGCATCGCCCATGCGAACCGCCATCGCCGCATAATAATACGGGTCAGACATAAGACGTTCAGCTTCAGTGTAAAGTACACCTTTGCGTTTACGAAGTTCATAGAGTTCGCTCGAGTACTTATCAAAATGTTTATGTTTTGAAGGCTGTACGATCGGAAGCTCAAGTAATTCATCAAGTTCGAGCTCTTTGATTTTCTCACGAATCACTTCAGGGTAACCCAGTAGCACCGGGCGACAGATTTTTTCGCGGTGAACAGCAGCGAGAGCTTTCAAGACTTTGCTGCTGCCACCTTCAGGGAAGATAATAATCGGCGGATCTTGTTTGCTTGCCGCCGTTTTAGTTTTAACACGGTTGATGATCGAGCGAATAAAGCCGCGAGTTGAAGATTGTAGGGCTTCAAGTGATTCGCGGTAGGCTTCAATATCTTCAATGGGTTTTTGCGCCACGCCTGATTTCATAGCGGCTTCAGCCACGGCCGGCGCCACATTAATCAAAACCCGCGGGTCAAATGGCTTCGGAATAATATATTCCGCGCCGAAGTGAAATTGCTTGTTTGAATAAGCCGCCGATACGCTATCCGGTACTTCTTGGCGCGCCAGTTCTGCTAGGGCATGAACTGCGGCTAATTTCATCTCTTCGTTGATTTGCGTCGCTTGGGTGTCTAAGGCTCCACGAAAAATTGACGGAAAGCCGAGTACGTTATTCACTTGATTCGGATAATCAGAGCGGCCCGTTGCCATAATGCAATCCGGGCGAACCGCTTTCGCGAGCTCAGGTAAAATTTCTGGATCAGGGTTGGCCATAGCGAAAATAATTGGCGCTTTCGCCATTGTTTTCACCATCTCTTGAGTTACAGAATTTGCAACGCTAAGACCCACAAATACGTCGGCATCAACTAAAGCATCAGCCAAAGTTTTAGCTTTTGTCGGGTTGGCAAATTCAGCTTTATATTTATTCATTCCCTTTACGCGATCCGGGTGAATCACACCTTGAGAATCGCAAATCACGATATTTGATTTTGTGACTCCCAGAGAAACGAAAATCTTCGCGCAAGAAATAGCGGCCGCTCCGGCGCCATTAAATACCACTTTAATATTTTTGAGTTTCTTTTTGCCAATCAGGCAAGCGTTGAGAAGAGCCGCTCCGCTAATAATAGCTGTACCGTGCTGATCATCATGAAACACCGGAATTTTTAAACGCTTCTTTAATTCTTCTTCAATGTAAAAACATTCAGGAGCCGCAATATCCTCTAAATTAATACCACCGAAAGTCGGCTCAAGAGCCTCAACGGCGGCAATAAATTTTTCTGGATCTTTTGGAGATAATTCTAAGTCGAAAACATCGATGCCGGCGAACATCTTGAAGAGAACGCCTTTACCTTCCATCACTGGTTTTGAAGCGAGTGGACCAATATCACCAAGTCCGAGAACCGCCGTACCATTTGAAATCACCGCAACCAGGTTGCCTTTGGTCGTGTACTTGTAAACATCAGCTGGGTTTTTAGCGATCTCTAAGCAGGGAGCTGCCACGCCTGGCGAGTAGGCCAGTGAAAGCATGTATTCGGTGTCACATTTTTTACTCGAGCGAACATCAACTTTGCCGGGCTTGCCTTTGAAGTGGTACTCCAGGGCGGCCTTTTCTAAATCTTTTTTCATGGCTGCATTTTGGCTCTGATGCATGATGTTGTCAAAATGTACCTGGCTCTCCAACTCCGTGCGTGATCATGGTAGCCTTTTCTCTGGTCATTTCTATTACGGAGAATCATCTATGAAGAGCGATCGCGATGTAGTCTTAGTTGACGGAATACGAACACCCTTTGCCAAATCAGGTGCAGATTTGAAGGATATTCACCCAGCCGAACTCGGCACGCGGGCGGTGAGTGAGCTTTTTACTCGCACCGGTCTCGATACAAAAGAGGTCGACGAAGTGATCATGGGCAACACCGGCAACCCTTCTGATGCGGTTAATATTTCGCGTGTTGTGGCTTTACGTTCGGGTGTGCCGCAAAAAACTTCGGCTTTTACCGTTCATCGCAACTGTGCTTCGGCCCTAGAAAGTATTGCCACGGGTTTTGATCGTATTAAATCGGGCACGCTTGACGTGGTTGTTGCCGGCGGCACTGAAAGCATGTCGCAAATGCCGGTTCTTTTACCTAAAAAAATTCAAGATATTTTCGGCAAGCTTTTCGTTGCAAAGGGCCCTGGGCAAGCGATTCCGCAACTTTTCAATCTTTTGAAGGCCGATTTAAAACAAATCCAAGCCTTGTTTACGGCGAACCAGCGTGATCCTTACTTTCCAGTGATTTCGATTATGCAGGGTCTGACTGATCCTTTTGTTGGTATCAACATGGGGCAGACGGCTGAGATCTTGGCTAAAGAATTCGGTCTATCCCGCGCTATGCAGGATGAGTTTGCTCTTCATTCTCATCAGAAAGCGGTAGCGGCGACAAAATCAGGTCGTTTCAAGCAAGAGATCGCCCCTGTGTTTATTCCGCCACAGTTTAAGAAAGTTGTAGCTGACGATGTGGGCCCACGTGATGGTTTAACAATGGAGCAGCTCGCTAAGCTTAAACCGTTCTTTGATAAAAAATACGGTTCAATCACAGTGGGCAACGCTTGCCCAATTACAGATGGTGCAGCTGCGGTGCTCTTAATGAGTCGCGCAAAAGCCACAGCCTTAGGACTCAAGCCAAAAGCTAAAATCGTCAGTTACGCTTTTGCAGGTCTCGAGCCTGAGCGTATGGGTCTCGGCCCGGTTTACTCAACTCCAGTGGCATTAAAGCGCGCAGGTTTATCTTTAAAAGATATGGATTTAATCGAGCTCAATGAAGCCTTCGCCGCGCAAGTTATGGCGTGCGTTCGCGCTTTCGAAAGCAAAACTTTCGCCCAAGAAAAGTTGGGCCTTAGCGAGGCCGTCGGTATGGTTGATCCAAATAAGTTAAACGTAAATGGTGGAGCGATTGCTCTCGGTCACCCAGTTGGCGCTACAGGCACACGCCTTGTCGTCACTTTAATGAAAGAATTAGAACTTCGCAAAAAGCAGTTTGGTTTAGCAACCCTATGCATCGGTGGCGGCCAAGGTGGATCAATTATTTTAGAGAATGAGGCATAAGATGAGCATCCAAGAGAGCATTCGTATTACTCCAGCTAAAAACTCAACTCCTGCAAAATCAAACGGCAGTATCGGTGGAGCCGACATCGCCGTTCGAGCGGGTAGCTCTGAAGTTGCCATAGTAGAATTTGATTTAGTCGGTGAGAAAGTAAATAAACTTTCATCACCGGTAATGATGCGTCTTAAAGAGGTCGTCGAAGAACTTCGTACTTCTTCTTACAAGGCCGTAGTTTTAATTTCTCGTAAGCCGAAGATTTTTATCGCCGGCGCCGATATTGAAGAAATTAAAAATCTCACAACACCTGAAGCCTTCCGCGAAGCTGTAGGTAAAGCCCACGGAATTTTCAACGCTATTGAAGATCTACCGATGCCAGTGATTGCCGCAATTAATGGCGCTTGCTTGGGCGGCGGCTGCGAACTTTCTCTTGCTTGTGATTATCGTATTGCGGCTGATAACTCAGCGACAAAAATCGGTCTTCCAGAAATTAAATTAGGAATCATCCCGGGCTTTGGCGGTTGCATTCGTCTTCCGCGAGTGATCGGTTTACAAGCCGCTTTAGATATTATTCTCGCTGGTAAATCAGTGGACGGTAAAAAAGCTCTTAAGATTGGTTTGATCGATGAATTAGTGCCTGAAGCTATTATTGAAAGCCGTGCCCTTGCTTTGGCCGGAGAATTAATCGCAAAGGGCGGCAAAAAGCGCCTTAAGAAATTTGAACCTAAAGGTGCAATGAATAAAGCACTTGAGTCTTTTGTGGGGCGCCCAGTGGTGTTCTCGCAAGCGAAGAAGGCTGTATTAAAAGAAACTAAAGGGTTCTATCCGGCTCCTCTTAAAGCTCTTGAAGTGATTAAGAAAACTTACGGCTCATCAAACCGTGATCGCTCGTTAGAAATCGAACTTATGGGCTTCTTAGAAGTGGCTGTGACAGCTGTTTCTAAAAACCTGATCAACTTGTTCTTTATGATGGAGAACGTAAAAAAACAGACGGGCGTAAGTGACGCAAATGTAAAACCACTTGAAGTCGATCATCTGGCCGTGCTCGGTGCTGGCGTTATGGGCGGCGGTATCGGTTACGTATCTGCTGATAAAGGCATTGTCACTCGTATGAAAGATATCTCGAACGATGGTATCGCTTTAGGTTTACGTTCAGCTCATGCCATTTGGCAGAAGGCTCTTCAGCGCAAGCGCATGACAACGTTTGATTACGCTTCAAAGTCAGCTTTGCTCACAGGTGGCCTTGATTACAACGGTTTCAAGCAAGCCGATGTTGTTGTTGAAGCTATCGTTGAAGATATGAACGTGAAGAAAAAAGTCATTGCTGAAGCTGCTGGTCAGTGTGGACCCAAAACAATTATGGCGACTAACACATCTTCACTCAGTGTAACTGAGATGGCAAAAGCTCATCCAAATCCAAAAAATTTCTTAGGTATGCACTTTTTCAATCCGGTTCATATGATGCCGCTAGTAGAAGTGATTCGCGGCCCAGAAACTTCAGATGAGGCTGTAGCCACAATTTTTGCTTTATCAAAAAGACTGGGTAAGACTCCGGTTGTTGTTAAAGACGGCCCAGGTTTCTTAGTGAATCGTTTGCTTTTACATTACATGAGCGAAGCGCTTTATCTTCTTGAAGAAGGCATGGGCGTAGAAACTCTAGATCGTTATTTCACTCACAAGTTCGGTATGCCTATGGGCCCATGCCGCTTAATGGATGAAGTCGGTCTCGATGTTTGCGTAAAAGTTTTGAAAATTTTCAAAGATGCTTACAGCGATCGTATTCAAGTTTCTGACTTAGCTAAGAAGCTCAGCGAATCGGGTCGCCTCGGCAAAAAGAACTCAAAAGGTTTCTATTTGTATGATGATAAAGGCAAGCAACTTGAAGTTGATCAAACGATCTACAAAGATCTTGGCTTAGGTTCTCCGACGAATAAAATTTCTGATAAAGAGTGTATTGATCGCCCAATGTATTTAATGGTGAACGAAGCTGCCATGGCGATGCTACAAGATCATATCGTTGATACTCCAGCCAATTGTGATCTCGCTATGATTATGGGTACAGGCTTCCCACCATTCCGTGGTGGATTACTTAAGTGGGCTGATTCTGTAGGCAGTAAACAAATCGTCGACGATTTAGAAATCTACGCCTCTAAACACGGTGTTCGCTTCAGACCATCCATGTCTCTCACGAACCTCGCAAAAAACGACCGCAAGTTCTACGCTTAGAACTTGCTAGGGTATAACGATACAAAGAATTAGAAGATAAATTAGTAAGTAAACAAATTAGAAAATAAATAGAAAGCCAAGTTGTAAAACTTGGCTTTCTATTTTTAAAAAAAGTTTCATGGTCAAAATGACTCTGCCGAGCTTGGTCTATTGATTGCAATCTCCTCTGCGAAAACTAACCAAGGAGTAATTATGCAGCGCTACATTTTAGGTTTTATCATCGTTTCTTTTTTCGCATTAACAGGATTTAAAAATGAAGTCCAAGTTTCAGACGGAGCTATTCCGGCAGAGTATGCTGCGTACGTTGCTCCTTACATGGGTTCTTACAACGGCAAGTTCGAAAAACGCGCGGGCGTTTTAGAAGTTAAAATGAATGGTTTAAAGCCAGAAGTTCAGTTTCTAGTGAATGGTGTCGCAACAGAACTGGTGCCAGGTTGCCAAGCCACTGTGGGCCTTCTCGATTCTTTAGATCTTGATGGCGACGCAGGCCAGTATGAACTCGATTCTATGAGCTTTAAGTTTGATCGCGGCACTTGCAAGTACATCGAAGGAACACTTTTCACCCTCGATTTTAAACATAAGAAAGATGCTATAGTTGGTCTAAAGGCTTCCATCTATGAGAGCTCGTATGAGAGCAGCACTACGATATGCGGTCTTGATACTTGCTACGACAGCAGCACAACTTACCACAGCTTCTTAGAAGGCAAATTCGTAAAATAATCGACAGCTGCTACAGTCTCTTTCGCATCTCTTCTTACTAACCACTCCGATCGATGACATGAAAATCCATGTCATCGATCGGAGTACTAAGTAAGAGGTCTCTAGTCTTTACTTCAGATTAAACGTGAAGCCCATTGTCCATATCATGGATGGGAGATCGAGAACACGACCGCCTTTGACGTCGAAAGAGAAGCCGTCGAAGTTAAGGCGAGTGACGATCAGTGGAGCGATGCGGAAGTCGCTGCCTTTTTTGGCTTTTAAGCCGCTAGCTGAAGCCGAATCAATATTTGTCATAAAGGCGTTGAGCTCGAAGCCAATTCCGATACGATTATCGGCCATTTTGCGAATGGCTGATGCATTGAAATCTAAAATGATCGTTTGATTGTTGTCGGCAAAACCATTGCCATTGAAATCCATGCGGCTCTTGCCGTAACCCAGGCATCCGCCCGCACCATATTCAGTGAAGAAGCTGCGATATCCCAGCTGCATACCAGGGCACAAAACTTGAGCTAAGGCATTGCCGTCTCCGCTTGATGTACCGCTATAACTAAAGGTCTCTTGCCAGAACATGTACTGAGCATAACCATCGATAAAGAATTTTTTGCGTTTCTTTTTGGCAAGATCTTCGACCTCTGTGGCGCGGGCATTGAAAGCTTCAGCTTTATCAGCCGGGAATTCACTTTGAATTAAGAAGTCGTAAGTTTTTTTGATTTCATGCTTTGTTTCAGCACGTTCTTTAGCACTCATTTTAGCAAATTGTTCGACGTAGATTTGTGATTTTGCCTCACCATAGCAGCCTAAGAGGGCTAAGTGGTTTTTGCGAAGTTTGCTGAGGTACTCAGAGACGTCAACAGTTTCATCTTTTTTAGTTTTTAAATATTCAGGCCACCATGGCATATAAGTTTTCATGCCCCGTTCAGAAGCTTGAACGGCTTTATTGTAGCTGAAGGTTCGGGTGTGCCAGAGGCAAATAGTAGCGGGTATTGCAACGGGTGTATCTTTTGACGAAAGATCGAAGTGAGATTCGAGCTCTTTAATAGCTTTGCCGTACTGACCACGGCGCGCTATTTTTTGCGCTTCTTTTAATATCACGCCGGCGCGACCGGTTTCTGCTGATAGAGGAGCCGAGAAGCTTTTAATATCTGATGCACTAGCAGCGCTAGTTTCAGATGTTTGGGCAGCGGACTTAGCTGCAGGTTGAGAATTTGTTGCCTTAGCAGGCGCGCTCGAGCCTTTAGCTGACGTTTTTTTAGTTGATGCTTTCTTTGGTGCTGGCTCATCCCAGTCTTCCATGAGTTCGGCGTCAGATAAAACTTTTTGTTCTGGTGCTTTTTTTACGGCCGATTTTTTTGTCGATGTTTTTTTCTTAGTAGTTTTGGTAGCGGCTACGGCTGAGAAGCTGCAGGCGATGACTAGGCTAAGAATAAGCAAGCGAAGTTGACTTAAAACCATAAGTGCAACTGCCCGGTGAATAACCACGTATCAGCGATCGCTGAAGTTCCGTAAGTTTTTGTGTTGTAAACGTCTGTGCGAATTTCGATTTTCTGATTGGGAAACCACTGCATTCCAGGGCCAAAGCGGGTGGTGAAGTCGCGGGTTTCTAGGTTGGCTTGATTGGCTTCAACGGTCATGATTCCGTACAGACCACGACGAAAATTTAAGTGGTTCTGCAAGAACATGTAGCGGCCCTTAGTTTTATCTTTATCTTCGGCCTGTTTTTGCACTTCACCGATCTCAAGCATCGTGCTGTTGCCCTTTCCGGCTCCGGCGCGAAGGTGAATGGCTTGGGCAATAATATCTTGAAAATCTGAACGTGATGACAGAACTGAAGCGCCAATACGAGTGTAGGTGCTCGTTGAATATTCTATCTGCGCTGAAACACCTCTTTGGCGAAGATCAGCATCTTGCACTAAATTTCCGACGAACGCATGAACACCGAATTCGATAGGGTCTACGCTGTAGTGGGCGAGTACACCATGAGTCTGATCGTTCTGATCATTGCCTGTCAGTTTGCGGCTGTAAGCCGTGTGATCAGGTACGCGAATACCATAAACTTTATCCATCAAGCCGGCGTAAATACCGATCTCTTTTTCAATGCGATAACCAATATAATATTCGCGGCTGCGGTACTCTTCAACTTTGCCGCTCTGACCCTGCAGTGTGCGCGGAATCGGCGCGTAACCAATTTGGCCAACGGCGACGAGCTTATCATCGAAGAAAGTCATCGCTACTGCCACGCTGGCATCCATAGTGATGTAAGTGTCTTTTTTAGTATCGTTTTTATTAAAATCTTGAATCATGTAAAGGCCGCGGTAGCTGCCTGATGGGCGAAACCATTTTTTTTGTTCAGTTAACTTCGATTTACCCATGAAGAAGTCAGAAGACTTTGTGATTTGCTCTTCAGTGGCGCTTTTGCTCCAGAAGATACGATCAGAAATAGCTGTGGCACCAACGGCGCGACCGTAATCTGTGAGCGGACCATTACCGAAAGGATTAAAGTGACAGCTGAGGCACGACTGATAGCCGTAAGAAATAAAATTCGGGTAAGCTGAGGCCGAATTTGAAAAACTCAATGTGAGTAAGGCTAGAATAAATGCAAAAATTCTTGTTGAAAACTTCAAGTTGCTGCAGCCCTAGTGTGTTTGAGTCAGAGTTTATAAGCTCATTACCCATGCTACTAAAGCATTATACTCTGCTCCTGACAATGCTGAGCCGCCTAGCGGCATTGTGCTGCCGGAGTTGATCAGGCGACTGATGATTGTTGAAGCGGCCGTATCTTGAGCGACAACTCGGCCTGAATCTATGTAATCTTGGCTTGAAGTGTAGGCGGCCATATCGGTGTGACATGAGAAACATTTAGATTCGAGAACGGCAACCGCTGCACAGAGTTCGGCGTTACCACCACCTGAACAGTCGATGGCCGATACGGCTCCATCACCTGAATTACTATTATAATCTTGTCCACACGCCCCGAAAAACAGCGGGGCGCAGATGATAAGAACGCTAGCAAAAAGTTTCGTAACCGTATTCTTGATAATCAGATCCTTACTCGTATGGAATTGTGGCTGTAATCTCAACTTCATCTTGTACACCTACACCATTGTAGTTGATGCCCGAAATATCATAATCTTTAAGACTCACTTTAAAATGAGCTTGGGCTGATTTTGGTCCCAATTCTTTATACGTGAATTTCACTGGTTTTGTGATTCCTTTAACTTCGAAATCAGCCGTACCAGTGCCTTTTGTGGCCTTCACATTCTTGGCTACGATAAACTTATGATCTTTCGCTTTCAAATAATCTTTCATGTGATTATCACGAAGGCTCATTCCAGTTTTCAAAGTGGCTACAGGAATTTTAATTTCTTTCGCGGCGAATGAATCTTTCGTTTTTTTACCTTTACCGATGACGGCGCCAGTAACGGCTTCGAAAGAACCGAGTGGTTTGAGCGTAACTTTCGCAACAACAGGTTCGTCTTTTGCGAACGCCGAAGCCGAAATAAGTAATGAAGCAAGTAGTAGTGCAGGCTGTTTAAACATGAGTGATCTCCCTTTATACTAATATTATCAAGGGCTTACGAATGTCTGGTCAAGGTATTATTTGGGTCTGTCTCGGTCTGAGACGCTTTTCATCCATTAGTCGATGGATTGGACTTTATAAGTCGGGGAAAGGAACTCAGTGCAGCTGATATGCTCTTTAAAGTGATTAAAAATAAGGTCTATTCTTTTTGCGTTATCTTCTGGACCACGAGATTCGATTTCGTCATCTTCACCCACTAAAATAACGTCCTGCAGAGGAGAATTTTTCTTCTTCGATTCTTTAACTAATATGGCACGTATTTGCTTACGGATGGGTTTTGGAATCTTACCCTCCCAAGCTTCGTCATAGAAAATTTCGTATTGGGCCAGAAGATCAGCAATAAAATATTCGACGAACGGGAGGCCTTCATTGAATTTTAAAATCAGCGGCTTTTTAGCTCCGGTCACACTGTAGAGTTTGAATTTCTCAAGCTCGATGCCGCCCTTAACTTTTTGAATTAAGAGTCGAGCTAAAAATAGGTTGGCATTATCTGTAAGTTCATCAAAATCATAAAAACGTTTCATCGGCTCGCCATTTTTATCGTAAGGGTAAGCATAGCGCAATTCGATCATTTTCTTTCTGAATTTATCAACCGAAAGATCGCTCCAGTCATCGATCACATGTACGGGGAGCGTCTCCGCATTCATGTAAAGACTGATTAAAACTTTATGGTGGCCATCGAGCAAATAAATCTTACCGCGATGTAAAATTCCGATGGCGGCTTTTTGCACGGGCAGGGCCGAGCGACCATTGTCGAAAGCGAACTGAAATTTTTCAGCTTTCATATCGTATTCGGTGCGGTAATTTTCAGTGGCCTCTTTGATCTCTTTCATAATTTTTATGAAAGTGAATTCTTGCTGTGAGCCTTTTAAAACCTCAGGCGGTAAATACTGAATAGAGCCGATTTCAATTTTTGGTAGGGGCTCTTTCTCGCGAACTTTCTCTCTCCAGTTGTCGGCGACCACAGAGTTGAAGGTGGCGAGGTCTGGGCTGAACGGACTCAGCGGATTCACTTTAGTCCCCTCGGCCTGGGCGGCGAAGGTCAATAGAACACCTAAGAAGGTGCGAAAGATAAAAACGAATAGAGTTGATTTCACGGGCTCAACAAGAGCGAAAACCGTACCGTTTTCAGTAGGTTATACCTTAGATCTGGGCTAGGGTCGGGGTGTAAAAGAGTGAATAAATCGCCCAGATTGTCACTAGGCTAGGCCATGGGCCGAAGTGAGCGCCTGGCGATACAGGTTTACCTCTGAAATTCCGAGAAATTACTTATGGATACAACTGCACAGATACAAGAAAAGACAAATCAAGAAAAAAAGAGGCTGAGAATTCCAATCGTGGTCAAACTTGTTGGCGGCGCCGTGCTGCTACTTTTGATCGCCACCGTTTGGATTGCGTTTAAAAGCTCGGCGGTGTTCGAGCAGATTTCTGGTCCGCGCGAAAAAGATGCGAACGGCACAGCTGCCGAAGCAAAGGCGGCGCAGATTGGTTTGCTTCTTGAAAAATACCAAGACAAAACTCGTATCGTAGCTTCAATGTTACTTAAACCCTATTCAACTCCGCAAGAGCGCATCGATGCTTTAAATTTAGGTTTCGAGCAAGATTCAGATTTAGTGCACGTTGAAGTGATCGAACTTAAAGACGGTCGTAAAGAAGTGGTGCAGCAGATTACAAAAACTGAGTTCTTAAAAACTCTCGGCTTAAAAGATGAGTACTTCGTCGATCTTAGAAAAATAAAACCTTTCCCGATGAGCTCGGTGTTCGTTGGGGAAATTGAAATTCGTAACTCATCGACTTCTAAAGGTGCGCCGCTAATCACAGTGGGTTTGCCATTTGTTAAAAATGCCGAAGGTCAAATCACTCACATTGCGATCGCTGATTTTAAAATTGAAGGTATTCAAAAGCCTTTCAGTAAAGTGACAGAGCGTTCGTTCTACCTCGTTGATCGCGAAGGTGGAGTTTTAGGTCACCCCAATGACAAAATCGTTCTTGAAGGTCAGAGTTTAGCTGGGCTAGAGCCAGTTAAAAAAGCGATGACTTCTAAAATCGCACAAGGAGAAATGCGTTTCTTCGATAAAGAAACAAAAGAGTATTTTATTGCGAGTTATTCAAAAACTCAGTTTGGTCCTTCGGTGATTGCGCAAGCTTCAGAAGAAATTATTCTCGAGCCAGCTCGTTACGTTCGTCGCCAAGCCTTTTTCGTGACCGGCCTTGTTTTGTCGGGCGCAATTTTCTTCGTATTTATTTTTTCAATCTCGTTAACTTCTCCAATCGAGAGACTAGTGGATGTGACTCGCCAAGTAGCGGCGGGTAACTTCGACGTTGAGTCGGGTGTTAGAACTTCAGATGAAGTGGGCGATTTGGCCACGTCATTCGATAACATGTTGGGTGGCTTACGAGAACGCGATAAAATGAAAAACGTTCTTAATAAGTTCCACGGCTCGACAGTTACAGATGACTTATTAAAAGGTGATTTGCAACTCGGTGGTGTGAATAAATCCGTAGTTGTATTCTTTAGTGATATTCGTGATTTTACAAAATTCTCAGAAGGCCACACTCCAGAAGAAGTGGTTGGAATGTTAAATGAATATTTCGAAATCATGGTGGCCATTGTTACGAAACACCACGGCATCGTGGATAAATTCGTAGGTGATGCAATGATGGCGGTTTGGGGAGCTCCAAATTCAACCGGCGATGATGAAGTTTGGGCTTTAAAAGCTTGTTTAGAGATGCGTATTGCTTTAGCGAAACTCAATGAAATTCGTATTGGTCGCGATCAAACAGAAATTAAAATTGGTATGGGTCTTTGCGCCGGACCAGCAATTTCTGGCACCATCGGTTCTTCAGAACGTATGGAATATACAGTGATCGGCGATACAGTGAATACGGCTTCGCGTGTGGAGGCTTCAACCAAAGCTTTCGGTACAGATCTTTTAATTAGCGACTCGGTTTTAGAAAAAGTCGAAGCGAAATTCGTCACTGATTTTGCTGGTGCCGCTGAAGTTAAAGGTAAAGCTGAACCTTTAAAAATGTACAAAGTTAAAGGTTTCATTGATGAAGCTGGCCAGCCGGTCTTAATTCAGACAAAATATTCTGATTACGAAGCCGGCGAAGATGCAAAAGTCAAAATCGCGTCTTAAAAAAGGTGCCTGGCACCTTTTCGGTGCTGTTTCGCGTCTCGAAATGAGACGCGAACTTCAGGACTTTCAGCCAAAAGCCGATAAGAAAATATGCTAAAAGCTGTACGTATCCTACTTATTTGGCTGTCGTTTTCTTTTCTGCAAGCCTGCAGTGAAGCCACTCCAGATGTTACAGATTTAACCCAATCCTCTACCGGTTCACTGACTGCAATTTTAAACAGTGCTCCCACAGGTTTTAGCAACAGCTCACTTTTCGCCGTTTTAGTTTCAGGCACCGGCGTGATTGAATACAAATACAAATTTGGCGCTTCGTCTGTGAACTGCGCAGACCCAGTTGGCTATAGCTCTGCGGTTTCGGTAGCGGTTACGTTGGCCGATTATTTCGGTGGTTTTACCGATCAGAATATGAAGCTTTGCGTGATTGGTGGCGATGGCCTTCTTTGGCAAGATTCAAGCGTCGCAACAGTTGCGACTTGGTATAAAGATACGACGCCGGCATCGGTGAGTCTCACATCAGCTGTAGCGGCTATTTCAAAAGAATCATCAGTTTATTTTCTCGTCACATTCAGCGAAGGGGCCGCAGGTTTCACCGCTGCCGATATAACCGTGAGCAATGGTACGGTGACTGGTCTTAATTCTCTGACGAGTGCTACGTATGAATTTTATGTTGTGCCGACAACTGATGGCCCGGTTTCGGTTTCGATTCCGGCTTCGACTTCAATTGATCGCGCGAATAACGGCAATTTGGCTTCTAATTCTATATCATGGACATATGACGGAACCGCTCCACAATTACAGAGTGTGACCAGCTCAAAAACCAATGGTGGTTATTCTGCTGGAGCAGTTATTGATATTCGTTTGATCTACGATGAAAATGTGTCAGTCGATACCACCAATGGTGTGCCGTATGTGTGGGTCGAAACAGGTGCCACCGATCGTCAGGCGGAATATGTTTCGGGTTCAGGCACTACAACGGTTGTGCTTACATTCACCGTGTCGGCAGCCGACTACAATACAGATTTAGATTTAATTTCTTCGGCTCAACTTTTTTCAAATGGTGGAGTGGTTTCAGATGCCGTTGGCAATATTGTGAGTACGACTTTGCCCACCGGCTCAGCAACGAACAGTTTAAAAACTAATAAAGCCTTAGTCATTATTGGTACCGTACCGGTTCTTACGATTTCAGATTTAAACTATAATTTTGGCTCAGTGACTGCGGGCGGTAAAGCCGAGAAAACATTTACGCTCACAAATAATAGCTCGTACGCAGCGTTATCGATTTCGACTTCGAGTTTACCTTCAGGTTACGCTTGGAAGGGTGGAGCTTTTCCGGGTACGGGTGGCTCGTGTTTTGTGGGCGGGTTAGCCGCCTCTGCAAGTTGCACCGCCATCGTTGAATTTTCTCCGGCCGTAGCTGGTACGTTCAGCGGTAATATCACTGTGAACTACACCAATGGTATTTCAGCTCAAGCGGTAAATAATGCGATCTCGGGTACGGGTACAAATCCGGCTGTACTCAGTATTAGTGAAGCAGATCCGTATTCTTACGGTTTAATAGCCGCCATGGGTACAAGTACACATAATTTTACAGTCAGCAACTCAGGCGGCACTACCGCCACAGGCATCAACGAAACTGATCTTGGCGGTAATTATATTTTCTCTGGCGGCTACCCAGGCACTGGCGGTACATGCTCGACAACACTCATCGCCGGCGGAAGCTGTACTCTTGCCGTCATGTTTGCTCCGACAGCGGTACAAAACAATATTACGGGTCAAATTAATCTGCAGTATAATAATGGAGCCATCGTTACTTCGACGATCCGCACTCTCTTAGGTTACGGAATCGCCGAAGTAAAGCCAGTTTACGGTACAAATCTAACCGACTCTTCGGCCGCATGGGGCCGTTATGTTCGCTACGACAATGATGCGGGTGGTACGAATCAGTACAATCAAGATATCGAAATGTGCGATGGCACAGAAGCCGGAAAATACAATGAATTCGGCGGTTGCATTCACAGCGGTGAAAAACGCAAAGTTATATTTTACGGACGAAATTCTTGTTTAAATTTGACGGCTACCGATTCGTTGGCTGCTTTCGATTGGGTTTGTGATGCTAGTAGCGGAACCGCGATTTTCTATTCACGCGGTCTCAAGCAGGGCAAAGGCCTCAGAGATCTTATGCAAACATTTCCCACTGTTGAACTCGCCACGAGTGCCGTCGAGCTTTATGACAACGGTAGTTTTGTAGGCACAACTGCCAGTTCTTATTGGTGGTCCAACACTGCTGCGCCGGTGACTTCACAAGCGGCTGGTACAACGATCACCCTCGGTACACCAGAAACAATTTATTATACATCAGGCTCGGTGAGCGCCGATCGATTTATGATCAGTGGTCCGGCTATTAGTTTCGTTTCTTTCAGCGAAATTACCAATAACGGTTCGGGTTTATCGAATTGGTGTAATAGCACATTAGGCGGTACGTCAGGCGCTGACTCAGATCCGCTCTTCTGCAGTGATAGCGGAGCTTCAGCGCCGAAATTCTCTTGGATCGAAGTTGATTTTACTGGCGCGGGTAATAAAAGAGCAGGCTTCTCTGCGGTCGGTTGGCGTTCGGTCAGACTCAATAATGTTCATATCCGTTCGCTCAACAGTACATCGGCTTCATATGCCGGCGCCGCTCTCTATATGAATGATGTTATAGGTTCATATATTAGTGGCTTTGAAGTTTTCAGAGCGACGGCTGGTTTAACCATGGTGGCTTCGAGCCTTAATACGTTTAGAGATTTAAATCTGACTCGAGCCGGTTCAAATGCGGCGACTCCGATTCTTTGGGTTCGGCAGACATCGTACTTAAATAACTTTTATAATACCACGGTGGCCGGCAATGCATCCACCGGGTCAAACACTTACGGAGTTTTAGTCGACGGTGCTAATAATATTTTCTCAAAACTTCATATCTCGAATACACAGGCGACTGCATCAGCGGGCTTGGTGGTCAGTCAGTACGGTCATGACAATATTTTCACCGAACTTATGGTGACCTCAATTGAAACTGGTATTTGGCTGAGTCAAACGAGCAGCAATTTATTTTCATTTGTCACGATTGCCCAAGGCACAAGCGCAGGTATTTACTTAGATGGTACGGGCGCAACACTATCTGGTAACACCTTCAACTCACTCGCAGCCGTCAACAACTGGGCCGGAGTCATAACGAATATTACGGGCACGGCCGGTGTGGTCAATCGTTTTGAGAACTCGGCCATTTCAACTTTAAGTACTCCAATCGGTAGCGGTAATATTTTAAATGCCAGCGGGGGCGGTCTGTATTTGCGATTCAATGGATTCTTCGTCAGAAATTCAGACGACGCTTGTATAGGTACAAGCTCCAACTTAAACACCTCTTGTGTCGCCACAGGTACAACTAATATTCCGATTTCATTTACTCCTTGGGAGAACACTTTCGTCGGGTTGGTATCTACCAACGATGTATTAAACCCGTATGACAGTAACGGTTCGGCTATGGAGTCTTCAATCAACATGGCATTCGGTTGGCTCGGATTTGATTCTTATTTCAGAGCTTGGGGTCGTGACGGATTCTTCGGCACGGGCACCCGTGGTTACGTGGCGCAAGGTTCAACGACCGCGCGTATTTGGGATTACACTCCGAAGGCCAGCTCACCAATTTATAGGCGCGGTTATGACGGTACGATTTCGGCTGTCGCGATCGTGTATGACGGTAACCCTTGCGTTGCTGGCACCGTTGATGCGACGAAGATTTCTCACACTTTAAATACGGGCACAGTGAATTTCGTTAAGAATGCTATCGAGATCAATTACGATTCTAAAGGTAATAATAACGGTCTCTGCGAAGATAATGAAGATTGTACGTTTGCTCCGCACATCGGTGGCGCGCAAGGCGAGGGCGGTACCACAGCTGGCTTCTGCACCATGAGTGGCGGCATAAGAATCTTTGGTCGCACAATTTAAGCTCTAATTTCAGGCCTCTACATGTCTCAGTTTGAGATTTCACTCTCTCGTGAACTCTAAAACATCAACGAAATACAGACTTTAGCCGATAAGTTACTAGATGTACGTAGGTGTGTGGTTCAGATTTGCAGCATTGTTTTGCCTCTATTTCGCTTTGGGTTGCTCCGAGGCCATTCCACAAGTGTCTTCGCTGACCAGCGTTTTTATGAACACCACGGTTGAAGGCGTAACCGACGTTACGATTTCAATCAGCAATGCCGGTAGTACAGTGGCTATAAAAGGTCAGTGTTCAATTTTATCTACCGGTGTTGAACTCAGTTATGACAACGGCACAACTTGGCAGACGCCTCCCACTAACGGTAGTTACGACTTCGATTGTTCTGATAGTCATTTTTCTTTTGAATTTACCGACACGTCGGTTGCGCCCATCGCATTCGTAGCCAACACATTTGCCAATTTTAATTTTCTAGTTCGCACAAAAAATTTAATCACGACGAGTAACAACGTCGCCGTGACAATTGAGTATGCAAATAATGTTGGGCCCGCAGTAGCGCTCAATAACGTCCCGACAAATCCGTCGGCGGCCACATCACTAGCAGTAGATGTTCTCAACCACGCAACAGTCCCTCAATACAAATATAAAGTGGGAGCGTTAACTTCAACAGACTGTCATATCTCGGCTGGGTATTCGTCAGCGACGGTGAATGCTGTTAGCACAGACCTGGTGTCGAGCTTATCTTCAATGGTTGATGGTTATTTAAAACTATGTGTTGTTGGTTTTGACGGCACGACTTGGCAGCCTTATGCTTTTGCCACTCAATACTCTTGGTTTAAAGATTTATCTACGCGTTCGGTAAAATTAAGCTCTTCTACCACTTCAGTCACTGAAGGTGATGGTTACGCCTCCATCCAAATCGAATTGTCATCGGCTCCACTTTACGCCACAAGTGTTGAGTATAAAACTGACGATGGTACGGCATTGTCCGGCTCTGATTACACGAATACTTATACCGTGGCGAATTTCGCCGTGGGCGAAACCGTGAAGTCGGTGACCATTCCTGTCAGTGACGATGCTATTTTAGAACCATCAGAAAATTTTACGGTGACTCTACAGAATCCAGGTTTTGGTGTCACATTAGGTTCGCCAGTTGTAAACACCGTGACGATTGCTGATAACGAAATTCCACCGACCTTGGGACTTGCCGTGGCTTCGTCAACGGTGAGTGAATTTGTTGGCGGTTATGCGATTGCCGTAAATTTATCCCAAGCTCATTACCAGCCCGTCACCGTTGATTATAGCTTTGTCGATGTCACAACGGCGGGCGCATCAGATTATACGGCGTCAGCTGGCTCGCTTACTTTTGCGGCCGGTGAGACCACAAAGACAGTGGGCTTAACAGTTATTAATGATTCAAATCCTGAAGCCACTGAATCTGTTAAAATTGTTCTCGCTAATTTTTCTGCCAATGTGACGCCGGCGATTACTGAACTCACTTTGACTATTCTTGATGACGATATCACTCCGTTTATGTGGTCGGGTGCGGGCCCCAATGCGAATTGGAATACCGCTAGCAATTGGCAAGGCGGGGTGGTGCCGGGCGCCGCTGATACGGCCATCTTCAATAGTTTCTGCTCAAGCAACTGCAGTGCAAATTTAACCGCCAATACCACAGTAGGTGGTATCACCATGAGTGCGGGTTATGCGGGCACCGTCAACCAAGGCAATTACACTTTGAGTTTAGGTGCGCGTGATTTAGTTATTGCGGGCGGTACATTTCAAGGCGGCACGGCAGCTCTCACGGTGCGAGATTTTACGCAAACCGGTGGTTCGTTCATCGGTGGTGCGGGGAATTTTATTGTCACGCGAAATTGGTCTGTCACTGGCGGAGCCACTGCTCTTGGTTCGACGTTAGTTGAATTTAATGGCACTGCGAATGGAACTGTACAGTCGACGAATGCTTTTGGCCCGGTAAAGCTGAATAAGTCGACGATTTACAGTTTAATTTTCACATCATCGACACAAATTTTGGGCGCACTCGAAGTTGTGAACAGCGGTACTTATACTGGCGGCGGCTTTTCGATGCGCGTGAACGGTAACATTACACTTACAGGCTGCAGTAACACTTCGACTCTTTCGCTGACAACGACAGGTATTCAAAATTTAACCTCTTCTGGAGCTTGCGGGCTGAGCGATTTGATAATTGATAGTGGAGCAGGAGTGGTGACGGCAACCGGTACCATCATTGTCAAAAAAGACTTGAGCTATTTAAGTGGCACTTATATCGCGGGCACTTCAACCCTTAACTTGACGAGTGCTTCAAGTAGCGTCGTGAATGCGGCCGGTGGCAATTTAGATCTTTTTAACTTAGTAATAACAAAAAGTGTGAGTTCGTCAGTGACATTTAACGGTGTAACCGTCGTTATAGGCTCGCTCACATTGAACTCTACATCTGGTGGCCGTCTTCTCAATGGCGGTACTGGTCGCTTAGACGTGTATGGCGACATTACAGCCACTAGTGCTTTACTCGGCGGTGATCTTTTAATTCGCGCCGTGGGCGGCATGTCTGGGCAGACTTTTAGCGGCAGTGGCCTCTTGCCTTCATTAGAGATTGCCATGTCCGCTGGTGGGAACTTCACGCTTTCGCAAGATTTAAGAATTGCAAAAGATTTCACGATTACGTCGGGGACGGTCAATGCGTTTCCTTTTGCTATTGAATTTGCAACAGGGTCACCGGCGGCTGATAGTAACGTAAGCGTCGGTGCCTTCGAATTCTCTCACTTGCATGTTTCAAAAACCGGTACAACTGGCGTTAATTTTACAACTCCAGCTGTTGTTAAAGATAATTTTTTAATTTTATCATCGGCGACTTCAACCCAAGTTTTAAAAACTGGTGTATTGAAATTGCAAGGTTATGTCGCCAACGAGAGTTCAACTGCGGGTGGCGGTAATGCCGCTTTAACTTTTGAGGGTACAAGTAACCAAACATGGTTGGCTACAAATCCGACAGCGGGGCGCTGGCCACGGGGTACAGTTACAATTAATAAATCAGCCGGCCAAATTAGTCTTCAGTCAGATATTGTTTTAAATGGTGCGACTCAAGATCTGGCACTCACCAGCGGTGCTATCGATATCAATGGCTATAACTTAAATATTCCAGATGTGCTTTCATCCGCTGCAGGTACAAAAATTATTAGATCTTGCGGCTTTTTAACTTACGGCTCTCATGCTCCGGCCTTAGCGACGATTATTTCGGGCCGAGAGGTTTCGCTCTCTATTGCTGATGCGGCTGCGGTGGTTGAGGGCGCATCAGCGAGCTTCGTTGTGACTTCAGCTCCAGCCAATTGCGAAGCGACAGTTTTCTCGTGGGTCACTGGCGCTGGCACCGTGTCTTTTGGTAATGATTTATTAAATCAAGGTGTATCAGGCTTAAGCATTGCAGCTAATTCAAGCACGACCACCATCAACGTTTCTACAATAGATGACACTATTTACGAAGGTTCGACAGAGTATTTCACCGTCGGTTTATCTTCTTCTCACACGGGTGCTACAATTACCGATGCCACAGCTCTCGGTTATATCAATGACAATGAAACTCTACCGGTGGTTGATTTCTCATCGGCAAGCGGCTCGGTGGCAGAGAATATTGCGGGTGGAGTGTACACCTACACAATTCAACTCAATCATGCGAGCTATCAAGATGTGACCTTCGAAGTGTTCTCAAGCAATAGCACCGCGATTTCGCCAGACGACTTTACTGCATTTACAACTAACGGAACCATTCTTGCCGGTAATACTCAGGCTACTTTCACTGTAGCCATCATTAACGACAATTTATACGATGGCGTGGATAGATTTAATTTGTTCTTAAATAATGAAGTGAATGCCAGTTTAGGTGGTGGATTTCAGCAAGTGACTATCAATGATGACGAAAGTCTGCCGACCGTGAGTTTTGCTACAAATAATGCCGAAGCTTTCGAAGATTTAACTTTTACTGATCAACCTAGTTTAGTGCTATCGGTCGGCGCAGATTCACCGGTCGTTGTGCCTATTACGTTCAATTCGGGTGTTAATGTAGCGACTTACGCTAGTGATTTTAATTACAACGGTGGTACTTCATCGGTGACCGTACCAGCAGCGGCAACGAGTTACACCATTCCTGTGACTATCGATAATAGTTCAAGCATCGAGCCTGATGAGTCCGTGCAATTTATGATTCCTGCCAGTGGTGCCAACTGGACACAAGGGACTCCGAGTGTATTTACGCTGACTATCTACGATAAAGATCTTGGCTCTTTTAATATTGATGGAGTGGGCAGTGAAGCCTTTGGGCTCGGTCATCAAGATGATATTTATAATAATGTGCTCGAATACTCACCTTATCCACAGGTGAAGTGGCAGCGTTCAGCGGGCGCGGTCACTTATACTCTCACGATTGTTGATTTAAGTTATTCGATGTTGTGTCAGGTTCAATTGATTCCTGATCCTGGTTTTGGTGATGTCACTTATCTCTTATCAGCAAGTGATGGAGCCGGCTGCGCTATGCAACTCAATCAATCGTACATGATCAGAGTTGAGTCGGTACGAGCAGGCGGAGCGGGGGTTGCAGGCAACAATTATATGACCTTCACGGTGAATAGCAACTCGAGATACCGCGAGCCAGTCTACACAACTTTACAGCAAGAGGGTTGGTGGGGCCGGTTATTAAGTAATAATAGTGTGAGCAAAGACCCTTATTTAGCAACAGGTGCAATTTGTAACTTCGGTTCAACCAACGGTTACGGTGGCTGCTTTCATGCCGGTGAGAAGAAGCAATTCGTTCTCACGAATATAGCTGGAAGTTACGGTATCACATCTTGCGCTGATATTAAGTTCACAGATTATTTAGGTCGATTTAACTGGCGTTGCGAAACTTTTGGCGCCGATCTTGTTATACGTATGACAGGCCTAAAAGACATAGCCGCGGGCAATGGTCTTTCTTACATTATGGATTTCGACTCAGGTCTTGTGAATAAGTTTATTGCCAATCGCATTGAAGTGAGAAAAGTTTCAGACAACACCATGATTTTCAAAAGCGCCGACGAAAAATGGTGGAACAATCCATTTACTCAAGTCACAGGAAGCATGAGTATGGATAACGCGAATCCCGGAGTGAATCCGAATCCTATTTTCTACGCTAGAACTCCTATCACATTTAGCACTGGCGGAAACATAGCCATCAGAACTTCATCGGTGAATTTTGTTGTACGTCCAACTGATGTGATTCTGTCAGGAAGCTCAACAAATAATTGTCATCCTACTTACGGCGATCCTGACGCTGGTGTTGGTACGAAATGTACTTTAATTGTAGCCAAATATAATTCTGGAGTGAACCAAGCGCTCAATGAGATTTGGGTTGAAGGTTCATTCAGTACTTACAATCCAAGTTTAGAATCGGCCCGCGCTGTTATGATGGTCAATGTAGGCTTCAGCCAATTTAAAAACTTAAGAGTTCAACAGGCGGGCATTGGCGTTCACTTGACTGGTGTTCATGATTCTTATTTCAATAGATTTAAACTCGCTAGCTTCGGCACCGAAGGTTTGCTTTTGAATTCAAACAATGTTCGTAACTTGTTTTCAGAATTTGTGATCTCTGAAGTGGATGATATAGGTCTTCGTATTGGTGTTACAACGCCGGCGAGTTCTTCAAACGTATTTATGCGAGGGGTGCTGAGTACCACCGGCACCGGCTCGAATGCACTTGGGGCTATTGATTTAGGTCTTTACGGAGCTTCTAGAAACGTATTTAGTCATATGGTTGTTGCAAGTTCTGGGTATACGGCGCCTGGTGCTTACATTAAAACTGATGCCACATCTGTACTCGATAACCTTGTTTTCAATAATATTGTTACGGCTGGGGCTACGAGTGGTTATCATTATAACTTACAAAATTCGGGCACGCCGGTTGTACATCTCTCGAATTTAGTTTCTTACAATCCGAATAAAATTGTTATTACAGATTACCCACGTTTTATGGCGTCAAATTTGGGTGGTGTTATTCCGCTCTCGGCGTTTAACTCTAAAAGTAAATTTTTGTATAAAGATAATGCCTGGACGGGAACTTGCTCGAATATAGTCAGTGCGACCGACACCAACTGTAGTTCTGTCATAGGCAGTTACGGCGCGCCGTTATTCACAACTAATATCACCGATGATTTTGTGGGCACTGGCTCGTCCGTAGCCATTGCTTCAATTACAGATTGGATTAATATCGGCACTAGTTTTTCAACGTCTTTCGTTGCCGCCAATGATATCTACAGCACAACGCCGCAATCGGCCTGCACGACCGGCAACTGTTATATTTACGATTGGCGATTAAAATCAACTTCAGATGTACTTTACAATCGCACGGGCACTGGCACATCGATCACAGATAATAATTGGAGTGCAGGTTTCGGTTGCCCTTTAGCCGTTAACGGTGATCGCAAAATTGTGACTTCGACTCAGAAATTTTTAATTAATGCTATCGAGATATTGGGTGATAGCGTCGGTGATGAAGATGGTCTTTGTGAAAAAGACGAAGCTTGTCTTTTCACGCCACACTTTGGAGCCTTTCAAGGCGCCACATCGTCGTCGGCTCAATACGAAAAATGTCTCTATAATTCGGTCGGTGACCCAGATATGACGGGCATCTCAATGTACCGACACGTCAGTCTTTATTAGAAACCGTATTCTAAAAGTAAATTGAGGTAATTACCTTTCAGCTCTATCTCTTGATTCGAGAATTGGCTGGTCGTTGAAGACGCTGACTTTTTATAAGAGGCGCGGTCTACACGTGAAGCAATACCGGCAAAGCCCGTAAGACGTTCTGAAAGGCGCAAGCTGCCCATGGCACCAATCTGCGTGGTCATTTCATTATCAATCTCAGCACCATTCGGAGTTTTATCACCAAACATCGAGAAGTAAGCGCGAAGGTTAAGTTGCAAACCCAGCTTAGGTGAGAACGGATGCCAGAAAGTCACACCAGCATGAGGGCCCGCATAAGAAACGATGTCATGAGAGTATTTACCCGTCGTATCCTGACGAGATTCCGGAAGCTCTTTCATAAAGAGACCACCCGAGAGTAAAATCTTATTGGTCATCCAATATAATTTCTTGGCATAGTGAAATTCCATCGAAGCGAATTGAACATTTTCGCCGCTCACGTTAATGCCGCTTAAATCTAAAATTCCGATAAAGCCGTAATCTCTGTTAGGTTTAAAATAACCCAAACCCAATCGACCTGTACCGCCGGTCGCTGCATACTCAATCTTTTTATCGTTTTCGGCATCGACGCCGCTGTAATTGATATTGGTAATTAAGTACGAAGCCACACCATACCAGCTGGTTGGTTTATCCATAGATTCGCGTAAACGCGAAACTTCAACTGCTGCAGGTGAGCGATCGCCTTCATGAACTTTAAATTCTGTCGAGCCTAAACCTGATGGTTCGCGAAGCGGGCCACGAGCACGAACGGCTATACGATACTGGCCACCTGGTAAGCTATTTGAGAACTGAATTTCATTCTCAGCAATACCGTTTTTCTTCTCCATTGTTTTCCAGCCGCCTTCGCCTTTGTGCTGAAGAACATAATCGTAGCTGTTTGAATTATCAGGCTTGTCCCATTTTACGTTTTGCACGTATTTATCAAATGGTTTTTCGACTTTTGGTAATTCAAGCTTCGCGCCTAATAAAATAAATTCATTAGGAAGCTCTGGGCGATCGCCTTCCTGACCGTTTGGCATAACGGCCACAACACTCCACTTGTATTGAGTGGCAACGGGTAGGGTCAGTTCAATTTCAGTGCTTTCGCTTTCGCCGGCATAAGTTTTCGGTGCTTCAGGCACAGCTGAAGGGTCTTTGCTCGCCGCCACCACACTCTCAACGTAAACTTTGTAGCGTTTCGCATTTGGAATCGCTGACCACTTAAATTCAGTTTTTGCCGTATCAATTTCGCCAGACTTTACTTCTTGTGCATTTTGCGGTGTGAGCATGGTCGGCGCACTAAAATTCACAACAAATTTCTCAAGTGAGCTCCACTCACCAGGCACATTACGATCATCATAAGATCTTAAGCGGAAGTCATAAATGCCCGGCTTCACTTTGGCTTTCCAGAGTGGCTTGGTCATTTTGAAAGTTAAAGTTTTTTTGCCAGTTTGAGATTTAAGTTCAATCTCATAAGCTGTAGCGCCTTCGATGGGCTCAAGTTCCATTTCAAGTGAACGCTGAAGAGCCGGGGCTTGCGCATACGCAAACGATCCGCCAAATGCAGTGATCAGTGTTAAAATAAGAACTTGTGTTGCCAGCTTAAGCATTACTTAACTTTTACTCCTTTGAATTTAGGAGCTTTCACACCTGATGTATTCGGTACGCTGAGAGCTCGAGGTTCGCTCTCGGGCCCTGAACGACCAAATTTATCTATAGATTTAAGTGTCACTTTATATTCGCCCGGCATTAAGCCGCGAAGCTCAGTGGCATCTTGCGCCGAAGCCACTTCACGGGCCGGCACACCATCTTTATTTTTAACTGAAACTATGTATTGAGTTGCGCCTTCAACTTTTTCCCAATCGAGTTGAGCGCCGCCACTATTGGTCGCCGTCATACGCTCAGGAGTGCTTTGCGCAAACTGAGGTGGCGGCAAGAGGGGAGCCGGTTGCACTTCGATTTTCTTACGAGCTGAGCGAGCCACAACTTTATTAGCTTGGTCGATGGCTTCGATTTCAGCGTAATATTCACCATTTTTAGGAAGCTCAATTTGCAGCTTTAAGTTTTGCGTGAGCTGAGTGATCGGGTCCGCTGAACCACTGATCGCACCATCAGCTTCTTGAACGAGGCGAACTCTATAAGTTTTGTAATTAACCGTGGCGCTTTGCCATTTTAAATCGGTTGTCGGCTTGAGCGTCACGTATTGGTGAGAAGGAGTGAAATCCTCAGCCCATTGAATGATCGGAAGATTCACAACCTCAAAACTTCTCTTATCAGCCGGGAGCGACGACTTGCCTTGGGCATCAATGGCATTGACTGTCCAAGTATAGTTACCAGCTTTTAGTGCGTCGGTTTTAAATTGCGGAATTTCTGAATTGAAAGTGAGTGCCTTCTGACTTGAAACAGAAGACGGCACGCCCGAATCTGGTTGAAGAGTGATTTTATAGCTCACGGCGCGTGTAACCGGCTGCCAAGCTAAACTCACTTGTGCCGTCCCGTTAGAGTCTGTCGAGATTTTTTCATTCGCCATCGGCTTATCAAGAATCGGAGTCGGTAAGCCTTTAAAGACTTCAGTCGAGAAGACTTGCAGTTCACTATATATAAGTTCGCCGCGGCCTTTTAACTGACCAGCCACGCGCCAGAAATATTGACCGTTGGTTTTAATATCAAGACTGATTTCATTTTTCTCAACTAAAACCTTGCTGAACATTTTCTGCTTCATCGCCGAGTCACGATAAATTTCGAAAACCACTTTTTCGTACTGAGAAGGGTTTGACCAGTTGAAACGAATTTGTGGATTTTCAAAGTTAACCACAACTTTTTTATCTTTTTCTGGCTCGAGTAGAACGGGCGGAGTGATCGCCACAACCTCATTCTTATATATAAGTGTCGTAATCTCAGGTTTTGTTACATCTGACGAGCGAGCCACAAGGCGATAGAAGTTACGACCGAATTTCATCGGCGCTTCTAATTGGCCTACAGCGCCCGAGCCCATAATACCAGCGGCTGGTTTGATGGCGTTTCTTGTTGGTCCTAATTCTAAAGTCACAGTGTAGTCTTCAGAAAGTGGCGCCCACTTGAACATTACTTTTTCATTTTTAGTTTTGTCGATGTAAATCATTTCGTCGGCGGCGGGTGCTAAAAGTTTAAACGTTTGACCGTTCAAAGATTTGCCTTGTTCAACCGTTACAGTTTTACCATCCGACTGAATTTCGGCCTGACCCTTTAAAACTTCGAGATCAAGTTCGCCCGAATTTGATTTACCTAAAGAAAGTTCAGATTTTCCGAGCGCAATTTTTTTGTTACCGCTCAAGAGAGTGATCTCGCTCGCTTTACCGCCGGCACCACTAGCTCCTGCTGCGCCTTCACCATCGGCACCAGAACCACCGCCACGAACAAAGAGATTACCTTGCAAGAAGTTGAGGGCGATTTTACCAGCGCTCTCTTCAAGAATAATCGCTGAATCCGGGTCGAGATCAATGCGGGTTGGAGAATTCAAAAATTCGATGGTGGCTTCAGAGTTAGCAGCAGTACGAATGGCTTCGCCAATGTGGAGGATTTCGTTCTCTGTAACGGGTTGCCAGATCAATTTTTGAATAGATTTTCTTTGCACTTCGTTGTGGGTAATAACCATGCGGGCAATGGGCTTATTTTTCGAAGATACAGAGTCATTTTCGGTGAGTTTGTACCACGTAATCGTGGTCAAAAATCCCGAGAAAGAAATAGCAGCCGCGATTAACAAGCGGCGAACATTTTTTTGCATCATAGCCTCCACAAGCGTTTTATCGGCCAACCACCTCATTTTCTTACGTAATTTCAATAATTTAGGACTAGACCTTCGGCTTCATTCGAGCTTTCGTCTGGGTCTAAAAACGCCTTCGGTTTTCAAATCCTAAAGGGTCTAGGAAGGACTTTAATTCGAGCTCAGTTCAAGCGGGCAAAAACAAGGTCTAAAGCTTATATATGCGTTACCATCTGTACTTTAAGCCATTATGGCTTCAGGTCTAATATACAGCATTTGATAGAAATCGCGTTGTCGATTTTGTTCACGCAGTTGACGAACCGAGGACAATCTTGCGCCACCCCCTCGAAAATCATGGCACGGCGGGTCTCAAATCGAATATACGGCCCAACGGCTGGCTCAGACCTTGCGGTATAGAGAGGAAAGCGAGGGATTTATGGACACACAAACTACTACGTTCAAGAAAATTAGTCAGGTTATGGCTCTAGTATTAGTACTAGTAGCGGTTTCAGCCTGCTCTAAAAAAGAAGGTAGCAAAGCTTCTGTAAGAAACAGAAACAATAGAACTCAAGGTTACACACCTACTAACGGTAACCCTGGTTCGACGAACAGTCAGTTCGGTACAATTAATACATCACAACAGGCGATGCAAAACTTCTTCGGGACAAATGATCCAAGTGTACTTGGTCAAGTGAACCGCGTTGTTTTCAGCGGTTATGTTTCGGATGGTTACTCAGTACAAGCTGGTGGCGGCGGAACAATCTACACCAACGACAACATGGGTGAAATTAAATCAAATTTTGGTGACTGCAATATGCAAGTTTCTGGTAACCAAGTGAACATTCAGTGTAAAGATGACGCTGGCCCAATTTCATTCTACGGCAACGTCTACAACGGTGTGTACACAGGTCAAATTTATTTTGATGGTAACCAACAGCTTGGTACCTTCTCAATTAACGCTTGTGCATTCTTAGACGCCGGTTGCTAACGCTACTATAACTTCCTTGCATCCTCTCTCGATACCGACCTAAAATCGGTGTCGAGATGAGATTCGATCCAATCAGTTTTCAATCTATGTTATCCGGGCTTTCCACTCTAGATATCCCGCATATCCAAATCCAAACTCTAGCTGAAGCCAATGAGTTTATTCGCTCGTATGGTTACGACGTAAATAAACAAGAAGATCTCGCTAAGCTCTGGTCGTATCATCAAAAAGCCATCAACTATATTCGCAATGAAATTCTTCAGCCTGGTGAACATGTTCCAGAAATTTTATCGGAGCCGAATCTTCTCGGCGATATTGGTAACCTGATGATCTACGCTAGCACCCAAAATTCTAAAATTCAGGTTTGGGCTTGCGGTTTATTAAAAGTCATTCACGTTTTTGTTCACTTAGAGAACGATTTGTTCGCCCAGTACTCAAATGAAATTCAAGAGCAGATTTTAAAGCCTATTCAGCAGCATATTCACGAAGATCCGATCATAGGTACGATTCTTGGTCCGGCCATGGGCGAACATTCGATTGTGCTGAAGAAATACGAAGAGAAGCCCTTTAAAACTACCCATTCATCGGTGACAAAGCTTCTCGCTAAACCTGAATTGGTCGCGTTTTCGTTAATGGATAAAATGGGCGTGCGTCTTGTGACCAAGCGCCTGATCGATGTATTTAGAGTGCTTCGTTATTTGGTGAAGCAAAATATTATTAATTACTCGCATAATATCCCTGATCAATCGATCAATACGGTTTATCCGCTCAATCTATTTCTTGAGGTGATGGAGGGTTTAACTCTCGATCGCGATTACACAACTGAAGAGATGGATCGCATTTTATTCGAAAAGCTCGAAAAAGAAAAAGAACGAGCGGTTTACAAAGAACGCGTGAATGCTTTCACCAGTCGCGATTATCGCTTTATCAAATTTATTACTCGTCGCTTGGTTAAAATTAACGTAGGCACCACAGAGAATCCGCGCTCGCTGACATTCTTTTATCCGTACGAAGTGCAAATTGTAGATTACGATTCTTACACACAAAATCTGCAAGGGCCAGGCTCTCACGATATGTACAAGCAGCGCCAAATTCGCCGCGCACGTGTCAGAATTTTTGGTTTGGCCGATCTTGATGAGGCACCAAAACAATGAGTTCGAATGAACCAGTAATTTTGAAAATCCTCAGTTACCCACGCGCTGTTCTTGGCGGGATGTTACTAACAGTTTCAATTGCCCTCTACGGCTCGGTGTTAATTTTAATTTCAATTGCTCTTGGTCGCCAGCGAGCGAGTAAAATCCAAGATTATATTTTGCACACCTGGTCGCTTTTTGTGGCTTGGCTTTTCACCATAAAAATAAAAGTCGAAGGCGAGCACAACTATTCTAAAAATGGAGTTTTATTTTTATTCAATCACTCAAGTCATTTTGATATTCCGCTTTTCTACGCTTCAGTGACAAAACCATCCACGCGTTTTGGTGCGAAGATTGAATTATTTAAAGTTCCTTTTCTCTCTGGGGTTATGAAACGCTCGGGTGTTTTGCCTATTGCTCGTCACCGCCGCGAAGAAGTGATGCAGCTTTATTCTGATTCGGTCGAGCGCGTTTTTGCCGGTGAAAGTTTTGTTCTCGCCGCAGAAGGCACGCGTCAGCCCGCGCCTGGTGTAGGAGCTAACTTTAAGTCTGGCCCACTGGTATTTGCCATCCAGGGTCAGTTCGAAATTCAGCCGGTAGTTATTCGCGGCGCCTATGATATCTTGCCTAAAACCCAGCTTTTCCCATCGTGGGGAAGATGGCTCAATCCAGTCCGTGTTTCTATTCTGCCACCTGTCTCGACCAAAGGGTTGACTCTTGATCAACGAGATCAACTCAAAGCCACTCTCCATGCTATGATGACAGCAGAATATAACAGGCTGACACTAAGATGATTCTTCGCGCACAAATTATTTTCGTTCTGCTTATAGCCAGTGCAGTGGTGCGCGCTGATGAAAGCGTGGGTCGCATTAAAGTCGAAGAAGTGCTTTTGCGTCCCTCATTTTTCTCAGAAGAAAAAGAGGGTGGAGAATTCTCTTTCGAAGATTCAAGCGTCACCGTTGAATGGCAAAAAGATCAAAATTTATCCGCGCGTTTAATGATCGGCTCAACTCTCGAGCGCGCCGTGAATCAAATTTATTTAGAAGCCGAACCGGATGACACCCTTGGCTTTATCGAAGCCTATGCCCAGTTCACCGGTATCTACGGCCGTGTGCGCGCTGGTTTGATACCTCTCAATTTCGGTTTGGCCGGAATGAGCGAAGACTACGAACGCATTTGGCCCTATTCAATTTTAATTGAAGATCGTATCGTTGGTCTCCGTGATTACGGCGCAAGTTATTTCACTAGCAACAACCGTTTTTACACCGAGCTGATTCTTCACAATGGCGAAGTAGATACTAAACCTAATGATGGCAATCCTTGGCTCACGACCCGTTGGGGTTGGGAGAGCGAAAAGTTTCAAGTGCAGGTGAGCGGGCAAACCGGTCGCACTAACAAAGATGGTACGACTACGGGCTCCCAAACTATCGGCGGCTGGGATCGCACAAGAAATGCCCAATGGCGATTCGTCGCCTTAAGCATGGAGTGGCACCCGGGTAAGTGGGAGATCAACTTTCAAGCGACCAGCGGAGAAGCTCAGCAAAGAGACGATGAGAGATCGCTAGCGCTCTACCAATTCGATTTTATTCGCTACTTGGGCCCGAATTGGGGCGTAGGTTTACGCCATGATGAGTATGACCAGAACACTAAAGTTAAAAACGATCGCGTTAGCGAAGAGAGCGCCGTGATCTTTACTAAATCAGCTGACGCCACATCTTTAGTGTCATTAGTTTTGACCAAAGTTCTCGAAGAGCAGTATCAAGAGCCCAATGATAAACTCTGGCTCCAATGGCGCCTCACGCCATTTGTTAAGTAAGCCCTATTTTTAATAAAATCTATCGTAAATTCGGTGCTTTGCGCTTGCTCGATAGGGCGCTCTCAGCGTAATTTTATCCTTTAAAGAAATGCATTATAGCAAAGAGATTTGAGGAGAAAATTATGTCGATTCAAAATGTGGGCGTCGTGGGCGCTGGTCAAATGGGTAATGGTATTGCACAAGTGGCGGCTCATAAGGGCTTCAAAGTCACAATGATGGATATTAACGAAGCCGCAGTAAAAAAAGGTCTCGCCACAATCGAGAGCAGCTGCGATCGCATGATCAAAAAAGGCACGATGACCGATGCCGATAAAAAAACTCTTCTTGGTAATATTAAACTCGCCACAACAAGCCAAGAGCTCGCTCAGTGCGACATCGTGATTGAAGCAGCTACCGAAAATGTCGATTTAAAATTAAAAATCTTTAAAGACCTAGATGCAGTTTGCAAACCTTCAGCGGTTCTTTGCACCAACACATCTTCAATCTCAATTACAAAAATCGCCGCCGCTACGAAGCGCCCAGAAAAAGTAGCCGGTATGCATTTTATGAATCCTGTTCCGCTCATGACTCTTGTTGAACTCATTCAAGGTATCCAAACTTCTGAAGACACTTTCACGCAAGTGAAGAGTCTAACTGAGGCGATGGGTAAGGTGTTTATCGTAGCTAAAGATGTTCCGGGTTTTGCGATCAACCGTGTGCTTTGCCCAATGATCAATGAAGCTATTTTTGCTTTCTATGAAGGTGTGGCAACGGTAGAAGATATTGATGCCGGCATGAAGCTCGGCACGAATCAACCTATGGGCCCTCTCACTTTGGCCGATTTCGTTGGTCTCGATACTTTGCTTTCAATTCTCAATGTTCTTTACGACGGTCTCGGCGACCCTAAGTACCGCCCTTGTCCGCTTTTGATTAAGTACGTTGAGGCCGGCTGGTACGGCCGCAAGAGCGGCAAAGGTTTCTACGACTACTCACAAACACCACCGGTAGCCACTAAGCGGTAGTAAGTGGGAACGAGCGGGCGGCGCTTAGTGCCAGTGCCGATCTGCTGCTCCGATCGATGTTGCCGAAATTTGCAACATCGATATGTGTCTCAGATGGGTGGTTAAATGCACTTGTCTACCACTCCGATCGATGTAGACAAAATCGTCTACATCGATCGGAGTGGTAATTGAAGGTTGGAATAAGTTCAGGTGTTGGTTAGAAGCTTTAAGCGTTGAGCCGATTTGTGATTTAACGAAGGATAGAAAATGAAATTTGAAACTCTGCAATTTAATCTTGAAGGCCATATTGGCACGCTCACGATTTCTCGTCCGCAGGCGCTGAATGCCTTGAATGAACAGTTGCTCAAAGAACTCAGTGAGTTTTTGACTTCAGTTTCGGTTTTAAATTTTCCAGATATGCGCGCACTGATTATTACCGGCTCTGGCGAAAAAGCTTTTGTTGCAGGTGCTGATATTAAAGAAATGCAAGCCCGTGACCCAAAAACAGGGCAGCATATGGCCGCTGAAGGACAAAAAGTTTTTCAAGCTATAGAAGATCTTAAAATTCCAACGATTGCAGCCGTAAATGGTTTTGCATTGGGTGGTGGTCTCGAGCTCGCTCTCTCTTGTGATTTTATTATTGCATCTAAGACTGCGAAAATGGGTTTGCCTGAAGTGAGCCTAGGTTTAATTCCTGGTTACGGCGGAACTCAACGTTTGGCACGAGTGGCAGGTAAAGCCGTGGCTCGTTTAATGACTTTGACTGGTGATATTTATACGGCTGAGCAATGTGAGAAGTGGGGAGTGGCCGCTCTGGTCACTGAGCCGGCTGATCTATTGCCAACGGCGAATAAATTAGCGAAGAAAATCTCAGAGCGGAGTCCACGCGCAATTGCATTAGCTAAAGAAGCGATTTATCGCGGCACTGATGTGGCGCAAAGTGCAGGAATGACAATCGAAGCTG